>PYHW01010644.1:2474843-2496264 GCA_013186435.1 Turdus rufiventris | reverse complement strand
AGAAATGAATTTCTAGCAAGATAGCTAACAGATAAAAAGCAGACAAGTTAGGGCAAAATGTCATCACATTTACACTTGAACTTAGTTTGACAAGAGCAGTTTAGCTGAAACAAGAGAATATTCACTGGTAAATTGGTATTAAGTTTGTAACGTTGTGTCATGGAGAGCAGCAAGCCAAGAGTACTTGGTCAAATTTCAGCCATGATATTGATGTTGAGTCAAATATCGCTGCTTTTGATGTTGTGGTATGTGGTGTCACTCGGCACAATGTTGCCTTAAGGTGCTACAATGGTAGGGATGTCACTTGAGTGGAATGTGTGTGACTAGCAGTTTGTTATGTTGTTTATGGCCAGTGTCAGCTATTGGGCTGAGATTTCCTGTACTCCTTTTGGCATGTTGATTTGTGTCTCCTGATGCTGGTTGTTAGGTACTTGTGCTCTCTCGGGTGTGATTGTACAGACTTCAATAGTGCTCCTATTCACTTGCTCAGGTTGCCTCTTCTCTTTCTTTTGTCTCCTGAAAATGAAGAACCCTGAGTTTTGTCAAAATGTCTGTATTACAGGTACAGTAGGATGTTTTCAGAGTCACTGTAGGTGACTATGCACAGAAACCAGCAGTGTTTCCAAGAAAACTCCCTGCTACAGTCATTACCTCTTATTGGCCTCTACCTAGTGTAAAATGCAGAGACACATCCCTCCTCATGTACCTGCTGTCACCTTAGTTGTGACAGACCCTCAGACAGATTTCCTTTCTTCTGATGTTTCTCACTGAATTGCACATGAGATTTGATTGTATAAGCTTGATATAACTACTAGTTTACCAATATATGAAATGAGATAACAATGAATAAGAACATCAGCAATAATCCTAGACCATAGATGTAGGAGAATCTTCTCTGGGTATTTAGCTTATTTTCTCCGTAGCTACAATCATGAAAAAATACGTGCTCTGAAATCACTTCTTTTCTGAATAAATTCTTGGACAGTAATTAAGAAAGAGTTGAAATCCTGAGATTTAGGTGTTGCAATGCTAAAATTACATATATGGTGTTCTTAGAGTACTCCAAATGTCAGTGCTTGGTACCTTGACTTTTTATTCATTAGTAAGGTTCACCCCCTGATAAGCCAGAAACTATCCAAGGTCAACAACTGAAAGCGATTTTTCAGAGAACAACCTCCTCGGGATACCTAACAACAGGTTGTGGAAGTCTGTTTCCCATCTCAAGGCCAGAGATGTCTTCTCAATTCAGGGCTGAGCCATTTGTCCTGGAGACAGATCCTGATGTCCAAAGCTGCATTAGATAACTCACCTCAGTGCATACTTTTAAATTACTTTCTTGTAGCAGCTCTGTCTCCTTCTTGCACTGATGACCTCTGTTTTTTGGTTGTTTTTTTTTTTTTGTTTTGTTTTGTTTTGTTTTTTTTTTCTGGAGCTATAGAAGTTTAAGTGCATCACTTTATTTTGAAAACATAAGCATTTAAAGATAGATGAAAAGTTTGGAATCCAAACCTATGGAAAATGTGGTGAGGAGGGATTTTTGATACAACTCCAGGCCATCTGGCCAAACAGCAGCAAATAATTAAATTTACTGACTTGTCTTGTCTTGTCTGAGATAACATCATTTCAGGGCCTCAGGACTGCTTGTGTTTCCACTCTTTCATCCCACCACTGTGTTTTTGGTTTTTGTGGTGGTTTTTGCTGATTTTTATCAGTTGCTATGACTGTACATAGCCCTTGGCACCCATGCTCTCCTGTCCCTCCGCTGCTGTAACTTTATGTTCCTCCTCAGTACGCTCACTCTTACATCAGTCTGTGTGCCCCTTTTCGCTTAGTTTTAGCCCACTTATCATGCTTGTTCAATGCCAGATGCCTTCAGAGGAAGTCTGGACACAAAGCAATGTATGATTTGGTGGAATTGACCCACTGCATCCAGGAACAGGCCCTGTACAAAAACATACTTTCTCCTCCAAAAACCCTCTAATGAAAAGTATGACTGATGAAAATGATACAATTATTTTCAAACTTATTTTGACAAAGCCATGTTAGTTTGCTCATCTTCAAAGGGCTTTAGATGAAAGCAATGATGCCACCTAATCAGAATATGATAGGTGGGAATTCCACCCCACGCTGGACAGCTCAGATGAAGTCTGCATAACTGGAGAGCAAATGGCATTCAGCAGGAACACACCTACTTCTTATTTCCTCTGAATTTCACTCGTATTTTTTGGTGTCTTCCTTCCAGAAAACTTCTCAAATAAATCTGTCTGTATTTCCTTCCCTCCAAAAAGATTTAGGTAACAGTTTGCTGCCTTCTAATACTTAGGTAATTTTACAGTTTTATGTTACCAGCTGAATGGTGTTACACTATAGTGCTCTCAACTTGTCCTCACTAAGGGATTTGCCAATAACGCCAACTTTTTGTTATTCTTAATGTCACACTTTGCTTATCAGTGCTCAAAGCCAAACATGAAGAAAAGGTGATGCAATTTCCCAATAAAGTATCACTGTATTCTAATATATTATACCACTCTTAAAATTCTCTAACAATGCCTCTGTGTGTGCATTTTGTTGGTAATTTTGTCCTTCTGGAGGAATTAATATTTTTTTTCCTGCACCAAACCAGGTGCTTCTGACATGTACTGTCCCACTGAGCTGTTAATCTGCCAAAGTGAAATCCTGGAAAAATGCATGGAATCTTCCAGTTCTGCCTGAACAAGAATTGTGCTGAGAGGGTCTGTCTGGAGAAACAGCTGGATGGCAGCCAAAGAGGTAGGGCCAGTTTGTATCATCTTCCCTAAAGACAACTACAAATTTCTCCTTCCCTGTCCTTATTTTCTAGTTTTTCACAAATGAACCAAAAGTCCTGAAGCAAAATACATTCCTTGTCTTGTCTCTCTGTCATTGAAGTCCAGTTCTCCCAAGAACTATCCCTGCTACTGTATGATCAACATTTACAGGGTGAAAAAACCCAGAACATAAATTACTTTTATCCTCCAGACTTTGTCCAGTGGTGTCTTCCTTCAGCAGCTCCTTGTATTGGGAAAGGCTTTTTTTCCTTCATCCTATCAGTCACTTCTGCAAGAGTCCAAGAGCCCAACCCTGAGTGCTGCCCCTCCTCTCTGAGGTACAACCTCCCTCATGGGCTTTACTCTTCCTCAGACCATTAGCCAGTTCCCTCCAAACACCTTGCTCAGTGGTGTAAAAGAACTCTTACAAAAGTGACATCTGAGCTTTGGGCTGACTGGTTTTTGCCTAAATTCTGGTGTCCAGACCACTGATAGTACAGAGCATTCTATGACAACAGTTCACAGTTCAAGGGGTGCCCTGGAGTATGCCTAATATCACCAGGCTTCAGTTTCACATATGTGGATGTATAGATTTTTTTTCCTCTGTTGTTTACTGAATAATTCTGTCAGATGCAAAAATGAAAGCACATTGTAGAGTACAACCTGCTCTTTAAAGGCAGCATGTTTGAAATGCCTGTAGCCAGCCTCATTTCTGCAGGTTTGGATGCAAAATGTTGCTATGGGAACAAAACCATCTCTCCACCCAATCAGCAGAAGCAAGAGGTGTTTTTTTTTTAAATAACAAGGTTGTCTTTATCTGCCCTTCACCTAATCACCAACACAAGAATGAGAACTATGATTTTCACAGCCAAACCATAGAAAATGTGACTCGCTGCCAAAAAAAGCCCTATGAGCTTCTTAGGTCTGGGAGATTGACATCTTATTGTAGAACATGAACAGACAAACTGACAAATCAATCTCATTTGACAGTGCAATCAAGGAAAGAAATGGGTGTGAAACTGTTCAAACTAACTAAACCTTGCTTTGGGAGGGAAAGCTTGAAGAAGTCTTCAAGGGAATTGAAAGAGGAATAATGCTAACAGAGGAAAAGACTTTACATGATTGTGTGATTGCCTCCTTTACCCCGCATGCATGTTGAGGCTGGGTTAGTGTGTGGTGATTTTCTCTTCCATGAGCTGGTCCTGCCCATCCCACTGCAGGAATGTCCAGGCTGTTCTCACCTAAGCTATAGCCTGGTAGCCTGCAAAAGCCACAGTCAGCACTGCCTTCCCTCAGTGACCAAAGGGACAAGGTTTGGGTCTGCTCTATCAAGTCCTTCACAGTGGACTCTAGCATTAATCTCTTCATTAATGTTTTAATTCAGTCAAGGTGAGCCAGAGACCTCCATCCATGGCAAATTAAAAGTAACATATCCTAGTTTGATCCTCTCTTATCTGTGTATTAGTCCTGTGGCTCTGCTAAGGTTTGGCAACATGTTTACAGTGAGCGTAAGCAGAAAAGATACTTAAAAAAAACCCCCAACATCTGAAACAGATCAGTAATTTTGGGGTAGTTTTCAGACTAATTCAAACTCTGTTTGTTGACAGTGATTTTTTTAAACTTTCATATGAGAGTAAAGTACTAAACAACAACAACAACAACAACAATAACAACAACAACAACAACAACAATAATAATAATAATAATAATAATAATAATATTGATTTTAAAATGTTTTTGAATCTGACTAGCCATTTCATGAATGGGAATAAAGTCAGTCTTTATTAATGAGTAATTGAACTGTCAATCTTCACTCCTTCTTAGTTATTAAAATGAATAAAAGCATACCCTTATCAATCTTGGATTCTGTACACATGTCACATGCTGTCTCTCCTCCAGGAGCTGTCAATTTAAAGCTACGAGACAGTTCACAGAAGAAAGGAAGTAGCTGTCGGCTCACATGTCCCATAATATAAATAAAATAACACTATATGCACAAATACAAAATAAATTGTGAGCATCAACCCAGTTAATTTCCTCATACTAAATGTAGGAAAATGATCTCGCCTTTGTCATTAAAAATCTGGGAGGTACATGATGTTGTTCCTGCCTGTATGATCACTTCTACCTGTATTTACTCAAGGAAAAAATTTGGTGTTATTCATTGTTCACAAAGCAAAAGAATTAGCTGATCCTTGCTAAACAGTGTGCTAGCACAATTCTGGTAAAACTGTTAGCTTGGTGTGATTTTAGCTGTTGTGTTCATCGAAAAGCACTTCATGTTTTCACTTTTCAGATGGCTATTCAGTTGCATTTGTTGCTCCTACTGATTCACCTAATAATTTTTCATACACAAAGCCAAATCCTCCTATTATTTAGTAAGGCTTGTGTTCCCCATTGAAGGCAATCCAGATTCATAATATCAAGACATTATGCTGATAGCATTGGCTGAGACAAATACAAAGCTTCTCATGTTGAATTCAAGATCTTGTTAGATCCCAGAGTATCTCAAGTCAAAATAAAATTGCCATATTTAAAACATAAACTCTATAGACTATGTATTTCCTGTGCCTGCAGAAGAGGGAAATATTACAATATATCCCTTTCAGCCTCTGTAGAGAATGGGAAAATTCTAAGAGCTCCAGTAGAGTTGCCTCACACCTTCCTCAGACATCTCTGCTGCTTTTGGCTGGGATACAGTTAATTTTGTCCATAGCAGCTGGTATAGGGATGGGAGCAGTGCTGGTAACACAGGGATGGTGTAGCTATTGTTGATCAATTATCACACAGCATCAAGGCCTTTTCTGCTTCTCACCCTCCCCCCCCCCACCAGAGAGAGGGCTGGGGGTGCACAAGATGTTGGGAGGGAGCACAGGTGGGGAAGCTGACCCCAGCTGAACACAGGGATTTTCCACACCATGTGGCATCATGCTCAGTATATCAATCTGGGGCAAGAAGGAGGAAGCAGGGGACTCCAGAACGATGACATTCATCTCCAAAGTCACTGTTATGTGAGATGGAGCCCTGCTCTCCTGTAAGGCTGAACAGCCCATGGTAAGCAGTGAATTAATTCCTTTTTTGCTTTGCTCACGTGTGGGGTTTTTGCTTTCCCTATTAACCTGTTTTTATGTCAACTCATGAGTTTTTCAAGCTGTTACCTTCTGATTCTCTCCCTGATCTCACCAGGGGTGAGCAAGAGAGCGGCTGAGCAGGGCTCAGTTGCTGGCTGGGGTTAAACCACAACATCATCATTAAACAAATCATACATTTGGAAGCATATATTTGTATGCACTCACCTATGAACTCAGCGCGAACGGCCAGCAGCAGCAGGGAAAGCAGACAAGTCCCAGCAGCGCCAGCTGGACTGACTTAGCTAATGAAGTGTGTATAAACAGCAAACAGCCATCATTATAAATTATCCTCCAAGACCCCTTTCACATCCAGTCACCTCCTCACATCTAGTGCTTCTTAGACAACCTGTAACTCCGTGGCCTGAATCCTGCAAATGACTAGACTGAGTAGGAAATGTGCTCTGTAAACATGCTGTTCATTACAGCTACGTTACCTACTGCCAGATGGATTGATTTGAAATGGTTTCTTGCTTACTCACCCTTTTGCGTATTTGAATTAGAAGAGTTAACAAATTGCCTAGTAGTCAGGAATCAAGTGCTTCGGGCCAGCAAAGATTATGAAATTGCCTTTTCTGCCTCCATAGGCTGTTGCAGGGGAGTTGAAAATTTTACATTTTTTACCTGACCAGAGTTTGGCTTTGTTAAACAAGCTGCACATTATAAATAAAACCTGTACTTCAAGACTACAGTAATTTCACGACTATAAGGCGCACCCTTTTGACTAAAATTTTGCCCCAAACCCGGAAGTGCACCTTATAGTCTGGTGCGCCTTATGGTCATGAAATTACTGTATTCATAGGAAAAACAAATATTGTAGCTTACTAATTAACTATGGTGTTGTTATTTTGATATATTTTAAACAACAGACAAAGAGAATTAGATAGATAGACGTCAGTAAAACAACTCAACCAGGACATAAGAAAGCTGATATTAGAGAGATATTTTTTCCCAGAAAACACAATAGTAGCAAACACATATTCATTCAGTATCCCTATTTCAACATCATCCAGTACTCATGAGATCAAACTTACTTCAGTGATGGTATTAGTATCAGTATCCAGCACTTATTAGTAAAGCAAATACAGACTAAGAGAACCAGGTAAGCATGTATTTTGAAGCACATGAGTAAGCCTAAGGAGCCAAAACCTACTGAAGGAAATAAAATATCCCAGTCAGGTAGAGCAGAGCAGAGCACAGCACAGCACAGCAAAACAGAGCAGAACAGAACAGAACAGAGCAGAGCAGAGCAGAGTTAATGGAAATACATTATCCTGTGGCTAAAGAAACAAGCTCAGGCAGACCTTACACTCACCTCCAACATTTTCATGGAATGATAGCAGGTAGCTGTCCTGCTATTTAAAAGATTAGCTGTATGCAACTTCACTGAATTCAGCAACCTGAGCTGCATTTGTAGCAATTTCAGTAACTGTCATTCTGGTTCAAGTCCGTAAATTTCCTAAAAGATACAAAAATATGTTTGCATTTGAGATTACCTGCTCCATTAATATAGTTATTCTGCCCCCAGCTGCTGCAAAAATAAGCCCAGCTTTTCCCAGAGTTGGATAACTCAGATACAGAGCTGGTGCATCCAGAGCTGGTGCATCCAGGAAATATTTTCCATTTCTCAGCTGCAGTGACATTTGAGAATGCCTGCCCTCTGGAAGGCAGCCTGGGCTGTAGATCAAACTGGGGTTTGCCTTCACTTTTGCATTCTATCTGAGCTTACAGAATTTTTTATTTTATTTAAATGAACAGATATTAGTCCTGGCTCAGGACAACATTAAATAATATCCTTAGTCACTTTCTGAAGGTGCTTAAAATTTAATCTGTGTTAAAATGCTTTCTTGCACTGACTCCATACAGGGCAAGACTCTTCTGAAATGACTTTTGGTCTTTCTTAGCATTGCTTTCCACTGCCTCTGTAGAAGAAATGCAATTTGGAAGCATCATTCACTGTGTTCCCTCCCAATCCACTAGCAGTATCTTCTCCATGTGAAGGGTATTCAGAGAAGCAGGTCCTCTCTTGTTAAAACTTACCATACAGGGCACAGCTCTCAACAGCCCCACAGTAAATCCATTCTAAACTGTAAGTATGACAATAACATTGAAAGCACCATGTTTTACTTCAAAATCGTAATAATGACCTACTTTTTATAGCAGCAAGGATTTAAAAATATGGCAATTCAGAACAAAGGGAGAAATATTGCTCTGCCTTTCCCATTGGTACCTTCTGGTGAGTATTCAAACATGAAATGCTTACTGCCTAGCTCAACTGCTTGAAAGTTATTTACCTCTACCTTACCTATAGGGAGGCTCCCTTCATGAGAAATTAAGTAAATTTGCTTCAGATAAGTAGAGGAATATCTGCTCTATTCAATACTCTTCCCTCACCCAATAATTGGAGCTGGTTCCTTTCTTACAGAACAAAAACTATTTTAAACACCAGAAGTAATAAGGCATAAATTTGGCAAAAAAGGTGTAACTTTTCCCAGAGTCATTTGGAAAACAAGACAAGCTCTTTAATTACCAAGTAGAAATAAAGCTCTCAGGCATTTACTGGCAGTTTTTCAAAATGATCTTTAGCACACAGCACAGAGAAAATGTAACTTCAGTGGCCAGTGTTAGATCAAAGTTTGCCTGCCATCGATTAGAATGAAAGAATGTATGAAGTCTGAGGGTGACATCTGGCATTTCAACACAATGGAAATTGTCAGCCTTAAAAAGGCTTTTGTCAAGATAATCTTCATTTAAAGCTCAACAATGTAAACAGTGACCAGACTGAAGACTGCAAGCACTAGAACCCACAAAAGTGAGACACTGAAAAAATGACTTTTATTTAGCTGGCATTTTCTTATCTGTTAACATGGTATGTTGTGAGCAGTATATGGGCTGTGCAGAGCTAAAGGGAATGCCATGGATGGCTGCGTTGAATTACCCGAGTAGCGTAATGTTTACTGCTCCATAAAAGCCATCATATGGAAATCAATTCCCATCACAGAGGTTGTTGTTATATATTTTGGCTATCGAATGGTGGGAGCTTAAGTTCAATATATAATGCATCTTAATATAGGAATTTTTTATTTTTGTTTTTAGCAGTTATTCTACACAACTGTGACTTCTTGTTTTGAACAAATGCAAACTATAAATAGTCTGTGGCAGCATGTATTAAACTGATTCAGCTCTTGTAGTCTGGCAGGAGAAGGGCAGAGAAAGGCCATGTGCCTATTGCAGTGGCATTCAGTTAAGCCCTAGAAGGCCATTACTTTCTGTTTAGAAAAAGCAGGTGGGATCTTGGGCATGGTTTAGTTCATTATTTTCAAAAGGTCAGCTGTTAAATGTAGGTAAATACAAACACTGTTGCACAAGAACTGGAACTAGGAAACCCACATGGCCATGTGCACCCACCAAAATAGCTCCAGCATTTTTCTCCCATGAACTGATCACATGCCCTGTTTCCCCTGCACACCCTGAATTCCCTGTTTCCAGTGCTCACTGCCTGCCACACCCCTGGCTCACACCCCATGCCAACTGACCAAGTGGGACACCTAACACCACAGGAAAAGGTCACAGAAAGCAGAATCTAATGTGATACCTGGTTTGGATTTTATTTTAATTCTGATTTCCTTTTTTCTGTATGATTTTAAGCTGATGATGATCAGTGTGACAAACAGTATCACTGATGATCAGGGAATGCAGTCCCAGCACTGCTCTTGAGTCTGTAGAAATGGAGAAAACAGAGAACAGCAAGATACTAAGGGAAGAGTAGGAGTTTCCATCTTTACTTAACAGTTCCCTGACTATATCTACCCCAATAAAAAATACTTGCATATGAATCACCATTCATTTTAAAGCCTGTATTAGCTTGTGAGCAGGTTATGAGCCAAAATGATTAACAGTCATCAGAGAGGGGTGAGCAACAATTGCTGCTCCATGGCCTGTTCTTCCCCATAGAAGTCAACAGCCTTATTGCACCTCTAAGAGAATAGATTCGCCAGTTCACAGGTTCCCCTGAGTGGAAAAATGAGGTGTACAAGCACTTATCCTTCTCACCATTGCCTCTAAAGGCCAGGCAGCTCCTACTCAGGAGGTTTGCATGCCAGCTGTGAGGCTAAGGTCAGTACAGAAGTACACAGAGAGCCAAACATCTTGGGAGAGTGGCTGGTTCAGAACTGAGTGGTGAAAGGACGAATAATACAGAACAGCTTAATGTTTTTATTTTTTATTTGGAAAAAAAATAAGATTCCTATAATTAATATAAATTAGAGAGAATTTGTTCTTTGATTGTCAGGAACCGAGGAAGATGTGTAGGATGAACATTTAGGATAATCTGACATGTTTAGATGCCCATGATCCTCAGGAGTAATAGAATGGTTGGCTGAGGATTCTTTTTCACTGACCTTGATTTTGAAGGCACTAGAGGAATTCCAGGAGACTGAAAGAATACTTCTGCTGTGCTAGTATATAAAGTGTTGAAGTGACTTGACTAAGATAGTGACAAGCAGTCACTTGACTAGCAGTGACAAGGAGTGTAGAAAAAACACATTGATAGAGACAACAAAGTGACAGTACTCCAAGAATGAACAATAGGCACAGAATGTCAATGGTGGCGATTCTTCTGAGACTTGCCAAAGAAATCTTATTTCATTATTTCAGATTACAGGTTTGTACAGGTACCTGTGGAGATGTAACACATTTAGTGGGGTTACAAGGGATTGCAAGTGTATACTGTGTAAAACCTAATGAAAAACTAGCAATATACCATGTCAAAAAAGCCCTTGCTAAGTGGTTTAAAAAGAACTGTTCACATGAGTATAGTTTTATTTAGCTCTTCCCTCTATATTTCAAGTATATGCTCCATATTTTCCCCCCTCTCAGTGTTTGCTAGCACAGAATTCAGGAGCTCTTAGCTGGAGGGAGGTGTCTGAGAGTGGAGCTGGTGCTGTAGTCAGCAGGATATGGGTGCAATGGGAATGTCAGCGTACAAGGTAGGTCTGGAGCCCATGGTGAGCAGTACCTAGCACTGGAACTAGAGGATCCCAGGGCTACTGCCAGGTGCCAGACCACAGCCAAGCTTCTTGGATGGACCTGTTCATCCACTGCCTTCAGAGCAATGTGAGTTCCCTGTGCAATCCTGCAGCAAACAAACAAAAATGTCTAGTGTGTCCTTGACTACTTGCTGGAGGCTTGAGGGGAATAAAGCAAGCAGGAGAAGGATGAATTTTATACTTTCTATGTAGGATTGCTATGATAGGTAGTCTTCATTCTGAAAAGACTGATAAAAAATATAGAGCATAGAGAATCACAAAAAATGACAAGGGCAAAGTGCTTTTCATGGAGAGATGGAGGGTTCCATCTGTTTAGCTTGTCAACAAGAAAAGTGAGAAGTGACTCGCTTACACTGTGTAAGTGCTTTTGTAGGCAGAAAATACTGGGCAGTCATCACTTCTCACAGCTTGCAAAGACAACAACAGGATCCAGTGGCTGAAAGCAGGAGCCAGCCAAATTCAATTAGAAATTAGGCCCAGCTTTGTAAAGATGCCTGCTTAGTAAACACATGAACAAGGAGAGACTGTTCCACAGAGCAAGGTGCTTTGTGAGAGATAGGCTTGAGCCAAATGGGACATTTCACTTGACTTGGAATAAAATAAATGCAAGTTAGTGATTTCTAAGAGGAGGGATTATCAAACAACAACTTTTTTAAAAAAACAAATCAAGCTCTTAGGTCTACTTTGCTCAATTCATGGACAGAGGAACAGGAAGACATGTCAGACTAGAGTAACAAGGGAAGACATTTCCAGTCTCTTTTCCTAACAAAAGAGCCACAGATAGCTGATGGAAATGGCCAAGAATGACATACTAGGAGGACAAAATGGAAATTTTACACCTCTTGCTCCTTCATACTGGTAAGTAATCATGGAACCTTCCTGTTAGGATGTCTGGGGGAAGAAAATGAAAGACCATCTTTAATTACATATTGGCCATTGTATTGATGCATTTGCATTAAGCACTCATCTCCATTGGTGATGGGCAGAGCATCATTAATATCCAGAAGGGGCAGCCTTGCAGGATAAGATGAAAGGGGAGAGGCAAAAGGCTACTGGTGTGAGAAGGGACAGCAGATCCTGATGCAGGAAGTCAGGGGTAGCACAAAACCACTTGGCTGTGGCTGAGGGGAGATGGACAGGAGGCAGCATGCAGAGCTGTGCTGGCAGCCCCTGGAATGAGGCAATATGGGATGGAAGGTGGCCGATAGTGTGCAGGAAATTGCAGGGTAGCAGGAAAGATGTGCAGATGCACCTCTGAGTAATAACACAAGCTCAAGAGAAGCAAAACTATTACCTGCAGAGAGCTTCCCCCTGCTTTGCCCTTAACTACAAAATCTGTTTACACTACTGCTTGCTATAGTCATCACTGTGAAAGCAGTATGTCCTGCTGTGAAGAAACCAAGCTGCAGGGTAAAGTTTGCTCTTGGATCTCACCAGCTATTGCTACAATGCTCTCAACACCATGGGGCTTCCCAGCAAAAACTGAACAATCCAGCACAGCGAGTAAAAAGCTTTTCAGTGCTCTTAGAGGCTTCACTAAAATCCAGACACAAAACATTTATGCAACCCATGGGCTTGGGCTTTCTTGACCTACTGTGGCATGGCTTTTGGGGATTAAAATAAGAGAAGTGGGAATTTCAGCAATGGTAGAGGTGAGAATGGATCCCCTGCAGACTTCAGATATATAAAAGCTAAATAGCTACCAAAAGACAATTACAGACTTAAGCAAACTCATGTGATAAGCACAAATATTCCTGTATAACATGCCTATATAAATGAACATGTGTTTATTAACCCTATTTAGGAAGTTACTGTCTTTCTTAGAGGAGTTTATTTTAATTGATAATTCTTATTTAAATGGTTTTTTAACTGAGGCAGAGAGAATGGACAGAAAGCGGAGAACAGAAAGGAGGACAAGACAGTCTTACACATTCACTCACAGCTTCTTGTTAACACTGATGAGCTCAGAAGTTATCTAAATGCCTGTTGATGTCTTCTTTTCTGAAAGCCCTGTATGAATTATAACACAGAAGTACTAGTCCACAGCTTTTAAACACTTGTTTCTAGGCAGCTTATGATGGGTGATAGAAGTGTTTTATTTCCTTAATATTTTTCTGTAACAAGATGTTATTTTGTTAATTGCAGAGCATGAAGGTAATTATATTGGTAATCATGGGCTGTGACATGAGGGCATTTATTTTGCCCAGTGTGGAGTTAGACAAATGGATGGTCAATCATGGCTTGCAATTCACATTGCAATTGTGGTTGCTGAGTACCAACAACAATTACAATCCTGATTAATAGGAGCTACAAGTACAGATAAGAACCCACTTGGGCGTTAAAATAAACAAAATTTACTAAATGTAGTTAGACAAGTCCTACAACATGGATTAATTGCTACTCACTGCTTTTCTTTTGCAGATACATTACTGCCCTCACAAGCTGGGTTTGGAGCATCCAGTCAGTGCTTCACCATGGTGGATACATTCACTGTTTTTGATGCTTGCTTTTTAAAAACCAGTTTGTGCTTTTCTTCAGTTGCCAGAAGCAAGCCTGCAGCCAAAGCACAGGTGAGTAGGTGGCAGGGCTACTGCCAGCCCCCTGTAGCTCTAAGGTGGCTGTTATGGGGTTGAGTTACACAGCAGTTACTTGTCCTTTCTTTTGTAAGCTGCAGTGGTGAGTGGCAAGCAGCAAAGAGGACTGTGTTTTGGACTTTGGAGAAGCTTTCCAGCTCTGGGGAGGAAGGCAGTTATTAGCACAGAGGTGATAGAGGTTCTAACAATTGTTCGGATCCATGTGAGGGGCTGGCACCTTGCCAGGAGGACAGATTTTTTTTGGGGGGTGAAGGGTAAACAGAGCCAAGTATCCACTTCTAACTGTGATTTGTGGGGAAGTGGTTGCTGTGGATTTTTGTGAGACACAGCAGGGACAGCAGATCCACCTCCATTGGGTAATAACAACTCCCCAGTCACTGGGCAAAGCTGAATGCTATATTTGGGATTTAGTTTCATTTCGTTGTCATAGATGTAAACAACCACACAGTACTGCAGAAGAGCAGAGCAGACAGCCTTGGTGCTGAGCAGCCCCTTCCTGGGGCAGGCACATCACTGCCTGCAGCCAGCGCTGGGTTCCCAGCCCAGAGCACCCATGCATGCACCTGCCTATCACTGACTGCGAGTTTTGGAACCTGCTTTGATGAATGCTAACAAAAATATCCACAATCAATTAAATTCTTCATTCAGCTCTGATGACTGGTTACAGCAAATGATAGCTGGGTGCTGAATTCATTTTTGCCCTCTCAAGTTAAAATGTGTCAAAAGACATGTTGCTATTTGCTGCAGTTTGAAGTGATCCTGGAAATATCAGCTTCTGTTGCTGCTTTTCAAATCCTAAACTTCAATGGCTAATTTAAGCTTTAAAACATCAAAGACTAACACATACGTTAGGAATTTTTTGAAAAAAAATCAACTGGAAAAAAAAATTAGAAACTATTTGAAGTCTACAATTTGAAGTCTATTGCAAAGAATTTCAAGTTGATAAAATACAAATTAACTTTTGCTGTCAGTATTTACAGCAACAACACTTCAGGAGAGAGACCCAAACTGAAAAATCTTATTTATAAATATGAAACCAGATTCCACTGGAAGGGAATGCAAACTAAATAGCAGGAGTTAAAGGAAAGCCAGGTAGATTTTGGTGGTAGATAGCTACCATGACTTCCAGGTGCTGGGCAAAGCCCTCATTACTACCAGCATCTTGCCCTGCCCATGAAACAGAAGAAGGGTAGTGCAAATTCCTTGCTGGCCTGTTTCTATTTCCAGACTAGCTCTTCTGCTTTAGATTCACATTATTAATGTGCTCTCTGGGGAACAGACATCCAGAACTTAAGCTTTGCTATACCCAGAAGGCCAAGAGCACTACCAAGGGTTGGCACCTAATTTAGACTCACAGTGATGAGACTCCATGTGAGATCAGAGGTGATGTTCCCTGTCAGAGGCAGAGATGTGTCTTTCTCAGGGTGGCTTTGTGCTGAGTGGACCAAGCCACTTCTAGGCTGGGTTCCAGAGAGATGTGAAGGTCAGACTGAAGATGTTCAAGGTCAAGATATGCCAAATAACACAAAAATGTCTTTCTTGTGCCAACAGTGATCTTGCTGCTGTGTTGCAGGCTAGTGACGTGTATCTGAGGCTCATGAATTTATCTTTTTTCTTCGGAAAGTAAAGCAGAGACCCAAATCCCCAACATCCAAGGCAAATAAATCCTCTTTTTAACACAGCTGCCTCAAATGAAAACAAAACATGCTGTGGTTTTCTTGATTTCTCTGGCCACTGCCAGACACAGTGCCACAAGGAAAGTGCCACACACATATTGCTGAATTTGGTTTTGCCTCACTGGATTTTTATGGATGGTTACCCTGAAAAAACAAACTATTAATAGGCCTGTGTCTGAATGCTCAACCATGTGAAACTTCATCTGTTACATTCAAGCTGTGTTTTGATAGATTGTTATTCCATTAACTAAAAATCCTCTGGGCTATGAAGGATATAAAACAGTCCTACAACCACTTGCCCTAAAACCAATATTTAAATATCACAGGGAAAAACTGAGTAGTCCATTAAAGGAATGGGAAAGGAATTACATCACAAAAAGAATGAAATAGATATGAATTCTAGCAGTATAAGCTAATGCAAAACAAAAGTCGTTTGAGCTGTGATTTGTTTAAGTGATGCTAACAATACTACAGATAATTCAAATAGATTTTGTAACTCTGATGTTGTTACAGAGATTAAATTACACTAAGATAATAATGTAGCTTTGTGGTAATTTACATATAGAAAAGGCTAGGCTCCTAAAATTTCAGTTTTCTGCATATCCCTTCTTAATGGGAACAAATTCCAAGAGATTAATGATTTTAATTAACATGCTAGAAATTTTGCTTTGAATATGAGTTTTTAACTTGCATTACACATCTTTATAATTTGAAAAGACTTTAGCACTGTTTGTGGGAAACTTTGCAATGCAAATTTGTACCTAAATATAATCTTGATACTAAATGGGGTATTTTTTCCTACCTATATACATATGCACATTTGTGTATACACATCTCGCTTGGAGTACATGTACTCCTGTCCTATTGGTTTTTTTTACTCTGATAATATTTAAATCCAAAGAAATCATTAATCAAAGCCTCTAAGTAAAATGCAGAGAGGAGATGTATAAATCTAAGTTTTAAAGTATTTTTGTCAAAAAACAAACCCTCTCATAGATTATTATTACATACATATATATTTTAGAAACAATGCTTGATTTTTTTTCTCAAGATCCTGGTTCAGTTCTGCCCTTTATCTTTGTTGCCTGTGAACAAAGCTAAGACCACCTGCAAAATTCATCAGCATGGGAAATAACATTGCATGGGTTGTAACACAAAAATGTAAGGAAATAGCCAGACCTGGTTTTGGCCTCTCAGCAAAGAGAAGTCTCTGGCAGCTCTGATTTCTTCTGCAGATTGAGCACGATCCTGCTGGCAGGTGGGTATGGTGCCCACAGCAAAGCACTCCCTTTCCTGGTTCCACGCTGGAGGAATGTCATCATCAGCTCTGGCACCAGAGCCTTGCTCTGCTTGGCAGCCAGAGGGTGGTGTTCAAAGCTCAGCATGTCTTCAGGACAAAATACCTGCTGGGTCCTTCCCCACTGACATGGGCTGCTCTGGTATCTTCCACTGAGATAGGCTTCCCTTTGGTGCAATCCAGCATTTACTGTGGGATTTGCATGAGGAACCTGGAGTACCATTGAAAGGCTGCCACTTTTGAAATACCCACTTTTGTACAGTCCTTGTAAGCACAGTGTGAAAGCAGAGCCTTTAGATTTGCAGGTCTTTTAACCTCTAAGCAAAGCAAGAATCTGCTCCCTCTCCCCCATGCCATGAGAAAAATAGCCCCCACAGAATTAGTAAATCAAAGTTTTCAGTCTGAATGCATCACAGCTGTGGAAAACATATACTTCAGTTTACAGGGCTGATGACTTCCAGCTCTGTCCAAAATAATTTCCCCTGTAATTCCCAATCAAGACTGCTTCCCAACACCAACTTTAGCAGGAAACATCCCAAAAACTGAAGTTAGATTACATAGAAATATGAAATAGAAATATCTGAATGTCCTCAGTGTGCTCTCAAAGAGCCAGGTGGGCACAGTGTGCAGGAGTCAGTAGTACAGCACAAGTTGGGCAGGAAGTGACAATGCCTCCTGCTGTCTGCTTTCAGCATCCTTAAATGCCCTAAGATGTCCCTGACTGTCAAAGATTTCTTCTCTTGCTGTAGCTGGAATGGTTATGAGATAGTCTCCTGAAGCTCCTTTCAGCATTGTTTCCTGCTCCAACGTGTCCTGAGCAGTTTCAGCTGAGAGGGCAGAGAGGTGCAGCCGTGGGCAGCAGCGAGGCAGGATGCAGTGCCCCATGGAGGGAAGGGCACTGTGCCAACACACGGGGCTGGGAGCACAGCAAAAGCCTGCAGGCAGCTACAGCAAAGGGCTGCTCAGGACCCTGCTCAGTGAAAGCTACTGGTACAGACACAATTTCAAAATAAAAGTGGGTTTCAGCACTCTGCTGCTCCTGGAAGAGATACCTGTCTTCTCAATGAGCCTGTTCCCGTATCACAAATTTGTTTATTTTATAACTCACATTTAGTGCAAGGGGAGTATTTCTGTCAGTGCTTCAGTTGCACTTGGTTGAAGACACTGCTGCGACAATTGGCCAGCTTGGCATTTAAATGTCATTTACACCAGAAAGCAACTGAATCTGACTACTGAGGCAGATGTCATGAGTGAAGGTGAACTTCTGTAACTGAATGAGGTTGCGATAAAAAACTGAATTGCAGAATGCAAATGGAAGACCACTGATTCTTCTGCATATGCTTTATTTCCTGTATGTGCCTTGTGCAATTTACCTTGGAGGAGCAATGCTACAAGAGATGTCACCGAAATTTTCATTTAAAATTCAGCATTTGTGGTCCCTGGTGGTTAAAGCTGCCAGGATGAGGTTTCTGTCCTCTCTAGAAATGGGATTGATGATATTTTCTTAATCAAGCTGATGAGTCCTAGACTTGCTTCAGCCCAGGAGGCCAGGGGGACAAGCTAATTTTTCTCTCTTTCTGTGTTTGCTACCTCAACATTTCTGTTCCAGATGACAGCAGGACAAACAGGCTGAGATCTCTTCTTTCGACATGGAATGTGTAGGAAGAGTTACTGCCTATCCCCTAAGTACAGAATCTCATTCCCAAATGTACCTCCTGATGTGTGTTTAGGATGCAGTCCAAAAATCCATAGGACAAAGAAGGAAGAGTAATTAAATTGGTAGAAAACGCATTAAAGAGAAATAGAGGTAAAAAAAAAAATAGAGTTAATTGCTTTACCTGTGTTTGAGCCCACAGGGCTTGTATAGATGAGTATTAGTGATGCAGCTCTCCATTGATGCTGGGGTAAACTTTGTTCTTAAGGGCAAATAATCTATCAAGATAAAAATGTTAAACAAGTCCTTTCCACTTACGCTCCTCAGTATGGCTCAAATTGCTTTTCAGCTGTGCCCAGCATTTTTGTTGGTTTTTCTAATTAGGTAAGTTAGGAAATGCTGGTGCTACTTCCTACTAATTTAAAGACTAGAACTAATTTAAACAAATTAAAGCTAAGACCCCTACCTTTAAACAATACATTAATCCAGAATTTGATTTAATAAGGAAGGGAGCAACTGAGGGTTAAGTAACTCAGTCAGGTGGGCATGCAAAGGAAAATCAGCCAGTGTAGAGTCAGTAGTGCAGCCACTGTGGGGGTTATTGGGGATCAAAGGTTTTTTCTTCTTAACAGACAATTGCAAGCATGTAATACATCCAACCCCCTTCTCAGTCATCTTTAACAACCATTTCTCTAAGTCATTACACTCAGTGTAATTGTCAAGGTGCTGGCAGCCTCTGCGGGGAGAGGCCAGGGGTGCCCTGGCTGCAGCCAACACACCACAGGGCCCAGTCTGGCTACCAAATGGGGGCACCTCTGGGAAAGAGGATTTGAGGTGGGGCAAAAAATATTGCGCAGGCAGAGGATGAAGGGGGAAGAAGTGGGCAGCAGTCACCTGAACGCTAAGTTGAAAGCAGGAGGAAGGTAAGGAGGTGCTGCAGATGCCAGAGCTGAGATTGTTGGCAGCCCCAGAAGGACTCCACACCAGAGGAACGTCAGCCTGTGGAAAATCCACACTGGGTTTATCTGAAAGGACTGCAGCTCATGAAGAGAACCCAGGCTGAAGCAGGGGGCAGGAACAGCAGAGCCCACAACAGCTGTTAGAGACTGACCACTATTCCCTGAGGAGGAGGCAGAGGAGTCAGGAGTGAAGGTGTGAAGTAGTGGGAAGGGAGGGTGGTGTTTTACAGTTTTTCACTTTGTTTCTCACAATGCAATTTTAATTGGCAATAAATTAAAATCTCTTTTGGTCTTGATGGTAACTGGTGAGCGCTCTTCCCATCTTTCTCAAGCAATTAAGTTTCTCTTTTCTTCTCCTACCAGCTGAGATGCTGGGGTGAATGAGAGGCTGGGTGGGCACACTCCCCATCAGTTATCCAGAGAGTAGGGCATCAGGTACGGGAAGCCTTGTGGAGAGGGCAAGCTTTGCTAAAACACATAAGCAGACTGGAATAAAAGTCAACAAAAAAGCCACAGTCCCAAACAGCTATCTTTCAAACATGAAATTGCCAGCTGCACATTTCTGAGACTGGGTTCTGGTACATTTTACTTTTCTACCTCCTAAAAAGGTGTGCAATATTGAACTTCCAAAGACCTTTAAAAATCCCACCACAAGAGAGCTAACAGTCAAACCCTTATGAGAACATCTTGTAATGAACCTGCATAGCAAAAGAGATGTTTGTGACAGAGGGCCCTCTTCTTATGGCTGAGCTCTCTTATAGGTGAGATGTCATTTGATTCATGTAGCCCCTCAAGTTTTATATTATGGTTCATCCCATACTGGAATGCAGCAATGCTTTTTGCATACTCATGCATATACTTATAAACACTTTATGAATGAAAACTATAATCCTGCCTGGTCAAACTATTCTAACTCGTCACATAAAAATTTAAAGATATGGCTTCCCAAATTAGTACATGAAAAGCGCATTATCTACCATGCAGAAACAGTGAAAGGATAATGTTTAGGATGAGAAATCTGTATTTCAAATGCATATTTGTATTCTGCTGCATGACACAAATATAAGGAGTAACTATCACAGGAATGGTTATCATGCTAAAAAGAGTTTGAGAGCTGCTTATGTGAAGACAGGACACTGACAATATGAGAAAAAGCACAATATCTTCTCATGTATTCTGTCTTATTCCCAAATTTTTTTCACTTTCCTGCTCCAAATTCAATAAACTAAACTACAATTGCTATAGGAGGCTTTTATTCTGAACAAAACCAGTGGAAATACAATTTACACTGAAAGCCCAAGCTGAGACAAGTCAAGTTGTTGCTGTTGTTACTTGCTGGCTGTTTTAGGTGGGATCCACTCGTGTATCTTCTTGCGAGTAGTGGAGTAAGGCACATACTGCTCAGGAGTGCCACTCACATTGAATTTATGGTTCTCCCAGATAAATTTGCGAGCAACTGGTGGATGAGTTGTTGGAGGGTCATCCGTCATTGAGTGCAGCCAGCGATGCCTTAAGGGGGAAAAAAGACATATTGTTATTAAGGAACATTGCATGATGTCTACCAAGCCCATCTCCTGACTGCCAAGGGTCCTCCTCTGAAGAGACACTAAGTATTCATTCGGAAAAAAATAATTTTAATCCAGCGTGACTTTGAATGAGACTACAAGAAATTTCTTTTAATTTGTTTCACAAGCACAACTGATAAGTAACAGTTCTGCCCCCAAGCAATTGAGAGCACACCTAAGTTCAAATTTCCTGTTCCATTGTACACTCAGTATTTGGGCAGAGTATGTTGTCACTTGTTTGTACAGCCTTTACCAGGCTGCAAGGTTAAGGCAGGCATTACAAATGACAAAAACACAAGGATTGGTTTTATTGCCCGGGCTTTTTCTTTGTTAGGTTATGGAGATTTGTTTTGGTTTTAGTTACCAGAAGACTATGCTGCACAACAATTTCAACGCTATTTTCAAAGCATACATGAGGCTGCCACTTGGGATACAGATTAACGACTAAGTACACCTAAAACAAGCACATAAATATTTACTGACTGCACAACACAATGATTAATACCAATCAGTAATAGGGCAATTACCAAGCGATTCCAGTGATTAGCCTTTACCTATGAACCAAATGTCAATCTTTCTTTGTGCAAGCAACATTAATGATCAAGCAAAGCACTTTCCCCAACAATTTACTGAAACACTGCACCAAGGACCAACTGAATTGATTTCATCCCTTTCATATTTCAGTGCCTGGAGCAACTTTCAAATATGAATTAC
>PYHW01010644.1:2454108-2467306 GCA_013186435.1 Turdus rufiventris | reverse complement strand
AAAAAAAAATTTTTCTTCAGGAAAATCAAGGAAAAACATTTTGAGTGATAGCATCTACCATAATGGGCACTTATTTTTAAGCCACCAGGGCCTTTATTTTTCTAAGTCTCCTGTATTTCCGCTGTTACTGTAGTTTTAGATGACTAAATCTAATGGTCTCACAAGGTGGAAAAACTGGCTATTGTAAAAATAATGGGAAATAGGAACTTACAAAATTTTTGGGCAGAGAAACAGTTAGGGTTTTTTTTTCCCTCCGTTTTGAGGAGTCTTTTCCAAAGGGACATTGCCACTGATAACCAAAGACTAAACTAAATTTCAGCTACACAAAACTACCAAGCAATGTTAACCAGCAAGTGCTTTCCCTGGTTACACTCCAAGTTAACCTACAGTCAGAAGTTAGCTTGGGCTGACCAGTGTGTCAATTGCTTATGTTGTAACCTCTGTTGCCTTTTTAAGTACTCTAGAACCTTGATTTGAAATCCCAATACTTAAGGAAACAATAAGTTTAAGCCAGCCTGTGCTTTTTGCCCTGACCATGTAAGTGATAAGGCTGTGAGGCAGTTTTAAATGTAATTCTCCTTATTTCCCCACCTGCTACAATACGAGCCTTTAGGTCAAGGACCAAATTCACATTATCATATAGCTGTACCTACACTGAAACCATATGACTGGCTTATATTTATCCCATATTCACTGTTTCAGATTGACTGTGTTTGCCAATGAATTGAGGGATGCAGCAGAGAAACAGAAACTGTAAAAGCATTTCAGTAAGTCTAAGACTCACACAAGACAAGGTGCAGGCAAGCAAAAGTTGTATTTCACTAGCAGAAAGCACACAAGCCAAGCTATGTGGGAGCTGCACAGTTGGTTGGGAGGTGTTCACATTAGCACACATACCAAAGAAGTTTCTTTTGTCTTCATAGTATTTGTTTCCATATTTGTCAATTCCTATCAGATTACCAGTCTTCAAATCATTGACCCTGTGAATTATCAAAACAACAGTGTCAGTTGGTGTCCTGTCAAAACGAAATTGTGACAGAGGTTTCTTAAGGGTTAGTAAAAATATATATATATGTTTGCAAAGATATTTTTTAGAAAAACTATTCAAGCTTATGGAATGCAATACAATTACCAATTCCTGCAACTAATGTACACCCCACTGACAGGATGATAAAAGCCATACAAAAAGGCTTTCAGGGACTCTTACTGATTTAACAGCTCATTACAGCAGAAGATAAAGCAACTCTACAATGTAGCAATTTAACACCCACAAAACCTTAAATACTGTGGGAGTCCCAGAGGCACATGCTAATCCACTTAGTAGGAAATGTTACCATCCTTCTCAACTATTAGTAGCTACTATTTCAGCCTGAACAGCCGTTGGAAGTGGTCAGCACTGAAGCAGCGAAAGAGACCTCACATGTCTATGTGGGCAGTAACCTCCAAGAGAGGAGTAGCAATATTTTAGGCCACTGCAGATGCTTGCAAAGGAAATACATGCTAAACGCTAAACTATAATTGTTACTTGCTTGCTTTTGTATAATTGTGAAAGATTCATGCATTCACCTTGCAACTCTGTGAGACTGACACTGACCTAGATAAGGTATATATGAGTTTCAACACTTTATACAGAACATATTTTAACATTATTATAGAAATCAATAATTAAACTCAGCCTATGATTTACATTCTAGTGATAAAATTAATCAAAGTGCTCTTCTCCCTCTATATCTGCAATTTTGCTTTTCTTTTTACTGACATTCATCCCAGGCCATATTAGATAGGGAAAAGTTTCCTCTCAAAGGTTTTAGTTGTTTGTTGTATTATGCACATTCTCAACTCAGTCCAAAGTGAGAGGAGGAATGTGCTCAGATAAAGATTTTGTTGTCTTTTTTCCCAGGGTGCATGAAAGTAACAATCATTCCAGCAGGTACTCATTTTAAACCTCTGTGGTGGCAGGCAGAGAGATCCTCTGACACATCTCCCCTGTCGAAGAAACATTCAAACACATCTGGCTCAACTATACACACTTAAGTTCCCAGCTTCAGAAAGAGAAGAGTCATTCCTCTGCTGATCTCCCTTCCTTTTCCCCCCTCCCTTTCTTGCAAGTGTTCTTATGTCCTGACTTCGTGCCCTGAATACCAATGTCAGACACTAAGAAGTATTTATGGCTTCCCGAGAATATTTTCCAGCCAATTTCACTGAATTTTAAATAAGGAGAATGTTTCCAGCCACAAAGGCTCTTAATAATTTGACTTTATAGCATTTAAATCTTCTGCAGCTCCCTCAGTGGAAAACACAAAGAGAAAAGCTGGGAAATTCAGAGAAAGTCTCCTGACTTGGGTAAATAATTTTTTTCCAGTTACCAGTGATTGCTTCTTAAAATTAACTGTTGCAAGAAAGAACACCTTGATAACTCTCCCTTTAAACACCAAGCCTATTCCTTGAGCTGGGACGGATGATTTAATGGCTTGAAAGGTGAGCAAGAGGCAGCAGCTGTTTGTGGTTGGTGTGGTCATGAGGATTGGGCGTGATTCCCCACCTAGTACACCTAACTTCAGTCTTCTCAAGGAAAAAAAGGACAGCACTGCTTCCAGTCTTGCCTGCTCTCTTCTTCTGTGTGGTAGAAAGGTGTCAACACAGTCTGCCATCTTACACTCACAAAAGATCTCTGAGGAGACATTCATAAAGCTGTGCTAAGGAGGAGGTGCTCTCATAACACCTCATACTCAAACTTTTCCACACTTGCATTTTCCCAGCTCCTTTTCTTCTTGAGAACTGTCAGAGTAATAGCTACATCCAGAAAAGGAAAACAAAGTGGAGGAAACAACATGGGGGAGGCAGGGGGGTAGGTGTGTGACAGAAAATAACAATTATAATAGCAGTGAAGTGCTAAAATACATGGGAAACCATGTATTGTCTTCCTGCGCAACAAGGACTAAAGCCACCATATGAAAATGCCGATGAGGCCTGGTCAGCACCTGTGTAAAACCCTATGTTTAACTCTTCAAAACACATCAATTTAAGACATAAGAAATAACAGAAAAAGGACCATCATGATTGGGGGGGGAGGGGGTGTGGAGAAGCTTTCAAGAAGGCTCAGAAAGCTTGGCTTGTTCATGCCAACATGAGAAAGCCCTTAATATATGGCAGGCAATTTTGTATTTGCAAATCCCCCCTATCCCATATTCCTGACTTCCCAATATTGACTAAAAACAGCTTTTAGCACATGGTCAGGCCTAAAAAATTTATGGATATGTTCTAACACTTTATGGATATGTTCTGGATATGTTCTAACACTTTATGGATATGTTCTGGATATGTTCTAAAACTTTTCCAGGACTAGCTATAAAGATAATACAGATTACTGACACTGCTATTTAGACTTCGACCCTACATTTCATCAAGGATCGGTATGAAAAACCAGTATCTTCATAAACCTGCAGCTTCTATTTGGGAGCAGCTTCAAGCATGTTGTATCACAATTTAAAATACTTGTCACAAGAAGATGAGATGTGAGTGAGGGAAAAAAAAAGGAGAAAATTTAACCTGGATAAGTGCAAGGCTCGGTAGTTGGGGAACAAAGTACTCAGACATAAATGGAAACACAGGCTGTAACTTATTTTGCACAAAATGCCACTGGGGCTGGAGGGCATCCAAAGCTGAGCATAGGTCAGCAGTGACAATCCACTGCCAAAGAGCAGACGTGACCTGCAGTTTGAAGTGAATTAGAAGAAATAGAGCCAGTAAGACAGATGAAGTAATTCACTTGCTTTACACCACGGGATTTCAGCAGATGCACGGCTTTCAGATTTGTACAATTCAGGAAAGCCACTGCCAGCCTGAGGTGACCCAGAGAAAAGAGCGCGACGAAGTGCACACAGCAGAGACACGGCTGTGGCAACAGGACTACGGACTGGGACTGGACACCAGGACACCCGGCCCGGGCAACACCGACAAGCATCCAGGAACCCTCCAAGGTGCCTCAAGGAAACAGCGGCGGGCCCTGCCTGGGCACCGCTCTGAGCACAGCGCCCACTGCCGACAGGGACACGCCGCCACGGCGGAGCGCAGGGCACGGCCGAGCGCAGGGCACGGCCCCGAGGCCTGCCCGGCTGAGGCGGTGCCCCCTCGACCCCGGCCCCGCCGCTTCGCGCGGGCAGCGCGCCCGGCCCCGCCCTCAAGGTGACCCCGGGGACGGCGGTGGCGCAGCGGGGAGGCCGCGCCGCCCGTGCCGCTGCCGCGTTACCTCAGCAGCTGCATGATGGCGCCGCGGGCGCCGCCGTGGCCGCCGATGTGCTTCAGCGCCCGCTTCAGCACCTGCACGTACTCCGCCATGTTGGGGCGGGCCGCCGGCTCGCGCCGCCCNGGAACCGGAACCGGCAGCGAGCGCCGCCCGCGGGGCCGTGGTGCGGCCGCTGGGGGGCGACACTGCGGCTCGGCTCCCCGTCTGCAGCATGGTCTGGATCCACAGAACGATTCCTACTGCTTACACGGGAAGGTCAGCAACGTACAATGAACTTCAGACAGGGAGAAAAGCCTCTTTATAATAGAAATGTCTACTGACAACCCCTTACTTCACACAGGGTGCAAGATCTGTGGTGAGAAGTTACCGAGACTTGGCAGTAAGGAGTACAGCAGTGCCTGGGTCAAGAATCAGGGCAGGACACATCTCACCCCATGCAGACTGTGGGCTGCTATGGGAATTGGGGATTTGGGAAGGGACAAAGCAGGAGCTGGAGTGAAAAATTAAACAGATAGTGCTAAACCTTAAAAACAAAAATGAGACTGGGAGAAACCTGTATCAGCCAAGTTCACAGTGTCGAAATAGATCCATTTCAATGTAAAGTCTAATGGTCTGGGTTTCTACTCAAAATTTTATCCTTTTAACATAAGTGGTTTTGTTTTCAAACACAAAACATAGACCCTGCTGGTTCTGTGCTCTGTGCTTGAATGACAGCATCTCTTCTGCGACAAGTCAGGCTTCAGTATACTTGCAGCAGGTTATTTGCATTTTCACAGTCCAAAGTCTTAGAAAATCTATTAAATATATTAAAATTTCGTCAGGTAAGTGTACATTAGTAGGCATAAGAACAGGGAGGAAGACTTACAGTCAGCATTCATTCATTGTCTTTAACTTCATCCACAGAAGCTATTATTTTCAATGATGGAGTGTAAAGATGAAAGAAGTGTAGTTTAAATTAGGAAGCCAATTTTGGAAACATTGTATAGGTTCAATGCTTATGCCAGTTTCTAAGCCTATTCCTTAGCTTAATTAGATTAATATAACTGAGATAATTTTCACCAACTGTGAGTATAATTCCACGAGCAGTTCCTCTGCTGGCAATGAAATAATACAGTTGTTGTGAGTTTTCTCCCCCAGGAGTTAAAATTATCTGGCTCACTTCACTGATCTATGTGGCACCATGGTTCTTTGTCTGAGAGCACTGTGGAGGACAAGGCATTGTGACACCAAGCTGGAAAAATGGATCAACTTCTTAATGTGACTGTGATGCTACAGAAGATTTTGTAGGGAATACTGTCTTAGTAGCAGGAACATTTTACAGCATCTTCTTGGAATTACATTTTAAATTTTTTGTACTCTTTTCTCCATTACTTTAGTCAAGAGATCTGCACTGAGAATGTCATTACCTCATAACTGCTGAAGTCCCATCACATCTATTTAAATTGCTTCTGTTAATGTGTCACTGTGCATGAAAAAGAGAATCTGACTACTGTGTTCAAAAATTCTCCCTGAACTTGGTGCAAATGTCACAGTTGAATACAGTGGAATGCAAATTAAAGTATGACTTCCTAAGGATTTACTGGGACATCTTTGGGAGACAGCATTGAAATGCTGTCCTGTCACTCAAGGTGCTTGTCAAACTCATGCACCATATGAAATATTTAATTCCCAGGGTTTTTAAATTTAAGACTCTTGTTAGATATTGCTTTTTTTACCCCAAAACTAGCACATTGAACCTCACTGCCTCAATTTAATGCTGCCATGTTTTTTTCCTCTAGTTCAAGTACATGTCACAAAATTAGTGCCAGAACACTTTTTCAAGCCTAAAACACCCCCTTTAAAGTCTGAACACAAGTAACTGGCTTCTTTCCTAACAAAGCATAACAAACAACATTTTTTTTGAAAATAAACAAAACAAATCCATTTCCTGAATGACTCAAAGGATGACACGTAACTTCCCTTCATTTTGTTAGCACACAACCATCTCACTGAATCCTACAGAGTTTAGTTTTTCCTTTAAAGAGCTTTATTCAGTGGTGCAATTGATCTTGAAAAACTGAAGTTCATATATTCTCAGAAAGTGCAAAAGTCAACTGATCTACAGAATAATGTTTACATTTTGCCTTAGAATTACTCTTTTTATTACATTTGCCTATTCCACTGCCATTTCATCTATTCTTTGTATGGAGTCACGTAAATTTACTCTGCAGTGGTTCACAACAATGGGACATACATTTGCAACAATCAATTGCTTAAACTAAGAAAAAATTCCAACAGAAGAAAGTCTGACACGTAAGAGCATACCATGCTCTTATTCCTACCCCATCCTTCTAAAACTGCAAAATTCCAGAAGTAAAGTCCAATCCACAACATAAATCTCCACAACTCAGTGTCCAATAATAATCTAATCCAGTCTCTAACCATGTGTCTCTCACTTTAGTCTAAACAGTGAAATCTCTCATGGTTCCACTAACACATTTTTTTAGTCCTATTATCCATATATAGTTCCCAAAAACACAGTGGAAGAAGTTTTTGTCACTTGGGTTCTACTGATTGAAAACTTAGAAAATAACTTCATATCCTGGAACTAAGTGAAATGTTACCAAACATGTACATACTTCATAATTTTCAAAAACATTTGAGTATGTAAACTGTGAGAACAGTTTAGCTCTCAAAACCCCTATAATAATAAATTTACTGTCACTTTTAGAAAAGACCTGCCACTTTGTGAGAAATGTCTGGGTTATTTCTCCAGCAGTAACTCTCCTTCATCCTTGATTTTCCAATGGCAAAATTCTCTGGTTAGAGAGTGAAAGAAAAATTCCTTTTGGAGCTGTTCCTCAAGTGGCCTTCATTAGCCAAATTTCGTGGCTGTTCAGTTTGCTCCCTGGTGAAACTAGGATGAAGGAGAACTGAAGTCATCATAAAGGAGCTCAGATACCTCATGAACAGCTTATTGGAAGGAATTAGACTGCAGGTCTGCAAAGGACCAAAGGCACAGAGCTGGCTGCTCACATGTCTCTTGCCAACCAACTTTCTTGCCTGGGGAGTTGGTAGTCAGGAGGTTTGAAGCATGGCAGTTTGCTTATCTGGATGTCCAGCAGACAGTTCTGCTGAGTGAAATGCACTGTATTAGTTCACAAAAACCCATGGTGGAGCAAGTTCCATCCAGTTTCTCTGTTATCACAGGCAAATCCACCACAGTAGTTTAGTTAAAAGCATTCCCATAACATCACTTCTGTGCTATCCTTTTCCCCCTACCATTTCCCACAGAACACAAATATGCCTGTCTCCTTATCAGCACCCCACCACCTCCCCTTAATCCAAGCAGAGCTAACTTGAAAAGATATTTGGGCAAGCATTACTACAAGATCCAGTTATTTAAAAATACAGTAATTTCATGACCATAAGGCGCACTGGACTATAAGGTGCACTTCAGGGTTCAGGGGAAAAATTTTAGTCAAAAGGGTGCGCCTTATAGTAATGAAATTACTGTAATCAGGAAATGCATTTGTTCAATCAGTATCAACAGCCAAAAAATCCTTAAGCATCCAGATGTTGGTACTTGAAGATGGTGATGCTCTAGTGGTCCAAATGACTCGCTTTCATCTGCAACACAGTGCCTCTGAGGGCACAATCAGTTCTTACATTCAAGCCAAATGCACAACCCTGACTTCTCATAAAGATTCACCAAAGAGAAAATTGTGTTCTGTATTAGCTGTTGGGTATCAGAGAGAGGGTAGGGCTATCCACTGCATGTGTTAACACAAGACTTGGTACACATGGGAACAAAAACAAAGCAGCTTATCATTCCTATGATGAGATAGAAATATTCTTTGGAGCTATTCGACAGATGCATTAGGACATAGGGCAAGACTGGGTGCTAGGGATGTTTGTTGACAGAAAAAGACAAATGCCACAGAGGTGGCCAAAAGGCCATGGAAAATTACTGGCAGAAGAAGGAGTAGTTCATTACCAGACTGACTGGGGAAAAGGGCCCTGTGGAAGTTAGTGGATTCAGAGGACCACAAAAATGGTCAGAGGGCTTAAGCCCCTCTCCTACGAAGACAGACAAAGAGTTGGGGTTGTTCAGCCTAAAGAAGGCTCTGTGGAGAGCTTCTAGTGGCCTTCTAATAATTAAAGGAGGCCTATAAGAAAGATGGAGAAAGACATCAGGGCTTGTGGTGATAGGATGAGGGGCAATGGTTCAACTCTGCAAGAGGGAAGATTCAGATTGGACACAAAGATGGAACAGTTGGACTCAATGATCCTAGAGGTCTTTTTCAACCTCACCAATTCTATGATTCTATGAAATTCTATATAAGGGTAGTGGACACTGGAAGGGTGTCCAGAAAAGTTGTGGATGCCGCATCCCTGGAAGTGTTCAAGCCCAGATTGGATGGGCTTTGAGCAGTCTGGTCTACTGGGAGGTGTCCCTGCCTGCCCATGGCAGGGGTTGGATCTACATGATATATAAGATTCCTTCCAACCCAAACTATTCTTTAATTCTAAGTACCAAGAAAGGTTAAGTCTTTAAAACAGAGGCAACATAGACCCTGGAATAAAATTTCTTGGTAAAGAGACTCTAAATGCTTATTTCCAGCTCTCATAATTAAAAAATTCATTGCATTAAACTTTATCTTTTACCAGTGCACCTTACATTTTCTCTACAGTGTGTCAGTGGATAATTAATTTACTTCATGATAAAAACATTTCAAAATTTAACACGGAAGGAATGGCAATTAGTTTCTCATTTGGGATAAGGTTCTCAGTTGTCTGTACATCCATGCAAATGCCACGTTCATTTATAACAGAAGACAACAACTAAAAACCTTACACTTTTTAAATTATCACTGAGAAATCAATTCTGAAATACAGCAAAACTTGTGCTGATTTCACAATTTTAAACATTAATAAATTAATTTTTTATCCAGCAGTATTTAAAACTCAGATAAGTTTACTTGAACATCTAAAGTCTGTTTCTTTCAAAAGAAAAAACATTTTTTTCAACCATACTGCAATTTTCAACCTAAAACTGATCCATAATGAATCAAATACTAGTTTCCAAATATCAATTTTTGCATTATATGACATGAAGATCCATGATCGGGGTTCATTACAATACATATTTCCATACAGTATTTTAAAAACCAAAACACTGGTAAATTAAATTTTACAATAAATTATTAATCGTCAAATGCACAGGCCAGAAGGTGGTAAGAAAGGAAATAAAGGGTTAATTGCAACAAAGATTAGCAAACAGCAAGATACTGCAGCTACCACAAATCCCAGAGACTGAATATAACTGAGAATACTACACTGTGTAATAAAAATATGAACCATCCACAAACTATTTGTAATCATATACAGTGTTCTAGGTCTATACAACAATCTGTATAAAACACTAACAAAGTAATAGGATATTGCAATTGTTTTCTATAATAGAAACTTACAATTTATTTTTAAAAATACATCCAAAATAGAGTTTTCCAATTTAGCCAGGTTTCAAGACATTTAAAGTGTTTTTTTTTTTTAATACAACAGCAAGACAACTACAGTGACACTGTATTGCTTACACTGAAACTGATTTACTAACAAACCACAAAGCCTGAACAAAATGAACAGGACCAGTTTCAAAAACAACAGACTGACTTCCACTGACCCTGAAGATCACACAACAAGAATAAATGTATGGACAGATAGGTTTGTAACTATGGAAGGTATTGCAATGAAGGTAATCTTAAAAAAGGTTAAAAATATAACAGTTTTTCGCACTAGGAACTTTAGCAATATGAAACAAGCAACCTAAATCCACATACACATGTGCAACAGTTTCATGAAAAGTATTTGACCTAGTAAGCTTATTATGTGTAACAGTACTATCATCTTTAAATTATAGGATTCTAAAATGTATAAATTTTTTTCCTTTAATGTAATTTATATTAAAATGTTTTTTCTTGCTCTCAACATTAAAAATTTTAAAGCTGTTGAAACTGAACTTCTCCTTTCATTGTCAAAGAGTTTTTGGTTGGTAAATGCCATAATTTGGTGAAATCTTGACTGGCTCTGAAAACTCTCAAGGCTTCTAAAGATAAAAAAGTGGAGAAGTAATTTAAAGTTGATAAGAAACCACAAAAACAATGAAATATTTTAACATCCATGGTGGAGTAAGCCTCAATAGTCACATTTTTGTTACTGTATTGACAGTGGTACTCACAGAACACAGTAGAATTAGCCAGTCTCTCAGTACCAAGGAATATTCACTCACCAGACTATAAATGACAATAAATCACACAGGTGTAATGTGAGATCATGTAATTATAAAAAATAAATGCTAGAAACACTAAGGGTCTCAGTTGAAAGTAACTTGATATACTTCATTTAACTTAGAAGCAGTTATCCTAAAGCAAACAAAACAACAAAACCAGAATTTCATGGTTTGGTTTTTCCGTGAGTATTGCATTGTTCTTAAATGACTGTAATGGTTAAAATGGATGAATAAGGAAAAACCATGCTGATTCCTGTATTTATCTGTTTTAAAGCTCTCATGCCTGAGAAAAGCCCATTTTGCCTCATTCCTTATCAAAAGGATGAATTTATAGTTTAAGAATGATTAATGAAATAATTGAAATAATTGGTGAAGATCTTGCTGAGCAAAGTGAGTAACATTGAAACAACAACCTCCTCTATTGGATGCATCTTTTAGATCATCATAAAGACAAAACAGATTACTTAGCAGGCAGCATAGATCAGCTCCACTCCACCTTTACATCAATCTTGAAAATGTATTATTATAAAAATGTAAAACTTTGGGGAAAAAAAGGTCACTTACCAGTAGCCAGAGCTGTTTGCTATATGTGGTATGTATACACTTTGGCTCTTTAGAGGTCCAAATGTCAGAGGTATCCAAGATCATAAAATGCAGGGTTTTTTGGCCCTCACAATATACAAACACCTGAATTTAAACAACCTGATGTGAAATATGACCAAGGTTTCTGTGCTTAGGAATTAACATATCCTAAGCACATAATCTTGACCTAGTAGTCCATGGTAGTTGCAGTTCATATGTAACTGAAGTTAACTTGCATTCAAACAGACTGGGGCACAAAGAGGAAAGAAGGACAGGAGTCCAGAGAAAATCAGGTTCTGAGGACCACCCCTCCAAAACAGTGCTCCAATAAAATTTAAGAAAGGAAAAAGGAAAAAAAAAAGGAAAAAAAGACACATACTAGCTATGGAAAGGCAGTGAAACACTTACCAAGGATTGCAAAATCCTTGCTAGGGCATGCAGAGATGCAGTCAGAATGCTAAGGCTAAGACAGAACTAAAATTGGCCAAAGATGTCAAGAATAACAAGAAGAATTTCTAAAGATATGTCAGTAGTAAGCAGAAGCACAGGGAAGATACAGAGCCACTGCCTACCTAGGCAGGGAAACTACTCACTAGTCATGTTGATAAGGCAGAGGTTCTCAATATCTTCTTTACTTCCATCTTTACCAGCACAGCAGGACCGCAGAGCACTGGATCAAGTATCTACAACAATGCATGTGTCAACCCACAGTAGGTGAACAACTGGTCTGCAGCCTCTTGCAAGGGCTCCACCCACAGAAATCAATGGGCTCAGAAGAAATCCACCCTAGAATATTGAGGGAAGTGGCTGACATTGGTGCAAGGCCACCCTCTTTAAGAAGTCTTGACAATCTTGATATAATAGACATTTCTCATGCTGAGAGCAATCAATCACTGTAAGATGTGACTGGACAGGATACTAGATAGTCTCTTCTGGGGTCCTGTTCCCATGAAAGGTTGGAATCAGAGATCTTTCAAGGTCCCTTCAAGTAATAAAGATGGCTGAACTGAGGGATTCAATTGCTAAAAATTTACATCTGTAGATACACTGGGATTTTCTTAGCTGTTTCCAAAGCTGGACAGTACCACATAAGAGGCTGCATCAGCTGAATCTTTTGGTCAGTAGTAACTGCATATCACACCTGAGGCTCAAGCTATGGAGTCAAAAATTTCTTCAAGGATGTGAGAGAGATTTGCACAATGTACTGCATTACAAAGGAAAGCAGGTTTTTATTTCCATCTTATTGTTACCAGTATATTAGAGTAAAACCCTTCAAAGAATAGTGGAATGCCTGGAAAACTACCTCTAATATATTCAGGAGTATTATGTTGTCAGTTTCCTTTACACTTTTGATGCAGAGGACTGTAAATCTCCAGTGCGTGCTAGGACCAAAGTGGGTAAGGGATAGCAAGGGATTAGAAAGCAGGGTCAGAATTTCTGAGAAGAGCTGAACTGGAGAATGATCCACCTCCCATCTGCAACTTGGTCCTACAGATCAAAAATGGGAGTCTAACCCTTGGGAGAGAACAAGCACAGCAGGTTGTCAGCAACAGTCCTTCATACATGCATGAACTCTGCTGATGAGATGCACACCTCCTGAGGCACAGAATAGTCATCTTCATACAGCTCTCCAGGAAACACAGATAAAGAACCTGAACGCTACAACCTTCAGGTGTACCATGAGAAGAGCTCAGCTGCCATGGCCAGCTCCAACACAGAAAGCTGTCTTCCATCAAGTCAGTAAGTGCCAAGGCACAGCAAAGCCCACACACATTGCTCCATGTCATTAGGGGTCCTCAGCACTAAGTGCTTTAATCTGTGGCATTGGATATAACCAATTGCATAGTATGCTCCTCCACAATATTCTTCTTTCTGGACTGGAGAGAGAGTTGAAGGGTGGACTGTTAGATGAGGGTAGTGTTCAAGGCTCAGAATCCCAAGGGACATCAGTGACATGTAGGGTGCATATCAAGGCCAGTGTTCTTTATTGTCTTCATTAATGACACAGATGAAGAGATTGAGTGCACCCTCAGCAGATTTGCTGATGACACCAAGCTGAGTGGTGCCTTTGACACACCTGAAGGATGGGATGCCATCCAGAG
>PYHW01010644.1:2412350-2453695 GCA_013186435.1 Turdus rufiventris | reverse complement strand
GTACCTGAAAGGAACCTACAAGAAAGATGGAGAGGAACTTTTTACAAGGATGTATAGTGACAGCATAAGGGGGAATGACTTAAAACTGGAAGAAGGCAGGTTTAGGTAAGATATTGGCAAGAAATTCTTTACTGTGAGGGTGGTGAGGTCTGAATCGGTTGCCCAGAACAGCTGTAAATGCCCCATTCCTGGAAGCATTCAAGACAAGGTTGAGTGGGGCTTGAGCAACCTGGCCTAGTGGAAGATGTCCCTGTCCATACAGGTAGCTGGAACCAGATGATCTTTAAGACCTCTTTCAACCAACCATCATCTGATTCTGTGATTCTATGACAGTCTCTGATTATGGAGCTTGGGTAGAGGAAGATCCAAGCAGCTCAGTTAGTGGAATTGAGAAGAACCAGAAATTCAGTGTCAGAGGTAGTTCTCAGGTTTTTTTGTCTTGTAGCGATTCTCAGGTGCTGAGAAAAACTACAGAACTCAAGACCTTTAGAACCCAAGCCTCATCTAGTAGTCTCCTGGTGTTAGAGTGGCTTTGGAACTGCCACTGCAGAGTGGGCAAAGGCCTCCATTTAATCTGATCTTCTGGTTAAACAACTTCTGGTTGCAACCACGTCTCTTGATGGGTGAGGCTCTTTCTCACTCAGTTTTGCCAGAGAAAGAAATGGGTCATGCTAAATAGAACTTGGCATTGGCCCAAGATTCAGAAAATCCTAAATACTAACGTCTGAAGAAGACCATCACTTTCACTAGGATACTTCTCTCATTTTAAGCAACAGGAAATAAATATGCCAGGGCTCTGTAACCTTCTGTTGCAAAAGGAAGCAAGAAGCAACTGCGTGTGTCACTGTTACTTGTCAAGTGAGTCACATCCTCAAGAAAGAACATTTAAACTTGTCCTTAGATGGTGTTATGAAGTATGATTCAAGCAAAATGTATGGAGTATCTAAACCCATTTCCAATACGGAAAGGAAAAGCAGAGGCTATGCTTCCATACAGAAGGACACTGGATTTGACAAACTCAAATTTGAAAAGTAATCATACAGGACTTGTTGGAAAAGAGAATTACATACCCAAGTAGCTAGCCGTAACAAAAAATAGAGACATGGACAGAAGTTAAGAGGAATCTAGAATGCCTCTATCACTGAGCACTGAGGGAGGGGTAGGGTGAAAACACAGGAGTATGCTGTCTACCACGTTATTGCTATAACACAGTATTCTGTTACATCTGCAAAACAGTCACTACTGACTCTTTGCTGCTTCTCTTTTGATCAACTGCATCAATGTTAGCATCAGAATATTTAAAAATGTCAACATCCTCTACTTTCCCTGCACTCATAATGGTATCCAGTGTTTAATTCAGCAAGAAACAAATCTCTCTCCAAAACAACAGCCAAAACTAAGTCAGGTCTTGTCTGCATGGAAACCAGCCTTTTCAGGATGTTTGATTATGTATTTTTGATTTGATATGTGAAAAAGAACTAGTAGCAAAACACTGAAAACAAAACTCAGAGAGGAAAGTTAATTTATTTGTCTAAAACATCAAACTGAGATACCTTAGTTCAGTCAAAACTTCTTCAGTTTCCTCATAAGCCTGAACTTGATAAACAAATATTCCAAGTCCGTCTACCTACAAAAATAGGATGGACAATTCTTGACTTTCTTCAGATATCAAGTTAATTTACAAGTTCATGAACACAGATGAAGAACAGGAAATGATCCTATATCCTAATAAACTCCATCATGTTTCCCAAGTGTCCTGGAAAGGAGGAATATGAGCCTTCTTTGGAAAGGTGCGTTGGAAGGCTATGACCATCTCTTGGAGACAGGGTATGCATTTACATCACCACGATTGCCATGGTACAGAATCCTAGACTGCTACTTTTACACGCCATGACCTATGATCTGAGAGTTGTAGTCTGCTGTCTCCATTCGCAGAATGTACGGGATGATGCTGTCAATCTGAACATTTCCAATCAGTCCTGCGAAGAACAGCTCTTCAGTGATGGCAGCACTCATCAGCCTAAGAGCAGGCAATCGGAGAAGAAGTCTAGATAGTCTGGAAAATAAGTTTGGTGAAAAGTATTACTTAGCAGATCACAGGTTTTGGTGTTGTTCTCCATGATGTTATTAGCAAAAGAAGAGGAAAAAAAATGACAAGGGACACTACTGCTCAAAGTTTGCTACATCTAGTTCATGAAAGGCCTAAATACTTAAATCAGTATCGCATTACATTTACATTTAGTCACGTCTTGAACAGTACAGAAGATATGCAAATGCCTGTCAACTACATGTACTATGTATGTTTGGATTTAAGACTAAATGAGGAAATATTCCAAATAAATGCAATTCAAACTGAATGTTACTAATATTTCTGATATTTAATTTGAGAAATTATTAATGAGATGGAAAATAGTACTTATAATATCTATGACCACATGCATAATATTTGAAGGGTTTCTGAAGGCAATTTCTTAACTTTAGGGAGGTAGGAAGAAAATGTATATATCTTTTACATGAAAAACTGTACAAATCAGTGACTCTGAGAATTAATCAAGTAAGCATCTAAGTTTACAGACCTGTAAGTATCATCCGGATACGCCTTTGTTACATAGTCTTGGAACTCCATGTAAGCTTTTTCTTGAAATTTCTCAATCTGTACCACATTTTCTAGACCTGGGTGATCTGAAAAAAACCCCTCTTCTTTGTTATACCCATTCTACAGAAAATGAACTAAAATCCACACAGACTATCCAGCTGCCAGCATACTGAAATAATTATGTGATAGCAACAGCAACTTCAGTTTTAGTGGCAGACACTACTTTACCTCCTTATGTTTCTCTTTCTTTACATTTCTATTTTACTTAACTTTCCATAAATAAAACCAGACATTTTAAAGGGTTCAAATAAATTCAGTGCTTGTTTATATTAATCTTGATGATACACGTCTATTCTCTGTGTAGCAGTAAATCAGGATTGTTTCACCGACATTTTATGGAACACTGGATGCACAAATAGTATTTAAGTGTAAAGTGAAGGATAAAATTAAGATCAGTGAAAAAAGCAGAATAAAAAGCTTTGAAGTGTCTGTTTCCTAAGACATGTAGAAAACAGCACCGAATCATAGAATATGCTGAGTTAGAAGGGATCATCGGTATCATCAACCATCCAACTCCTGGGCCTGCACAAGACACCCCAAGAATCACACCATGTGCCTGAGAGCATTGTCCAAATGCTTTTTGAATTCAGATAAGCTTGTATGTAGCAGATTGTTCTTTCTCAACTATTTGGTACAAAAATTTCAAATGTGTTAATCATAATTTTTAGCAGTGATTGGAACTTACTTGAAATGTAAATGTTGCTAAAATGAAAGGACATCAACCTAACTGCCAAGTCACTCTTGGAAATTATTATCCAGTAATTCTGAACTCTCTACATGGTCTGTAATTTTATTATCCATCTATCTGAATGTAAAAATTTTACTGTCATACTAGCATGACAATTCATGTAGATGAGGAGTTAATGTGCAAAATGCATCACTTCAAGCTGCTGATTTTAGAGCCATGTCAGGAAAACAGCAAGAAGTCAACTTCTGGAAACAGCAGTTTAAAGACCACTGCTTGTACACTTGTAGACATTCAGAAAGAAGTCAAGTCTTCTTGGTACACTAATTCCATTAATCTCTTTGCCCAAGGTTGTCTTGTGGCAATCAAACAGCTGGCTTGGCATAGCTGAAACACCAGGACCTCCTAAAGCAGAGGTTCTTAACTTAGGGCTCTGCTGCATGCACAGCCCAGCGCCATCCTGCAGCACAGTAGTAAAATCTCTGCAATTGTAATTTCTGGCCTGTGAATCATTGCCAGGACATCCCATCTGTTCAAGGTACCAAAACATGACTTCCATGTGCATGAAGATTCTGTCATATGGCTCAAGGATCAAAAGTCCTAACAACACACTGCCATTAAAGCAATCGCTCATTAGTAATGTGAATTTGAAAATATCAGCTAAAGAAAATTTCTCTCAATGGTGACTGGACAAGAGTCTTTTCCCAAGGTATTTTTCCTTCTACCTTTTGTATTGTCAAATATATTTGGAAGGAGACAAACTTCAGACTAAACAAATAGGCAAATACTACTTTGCAAGTGCAAGGTTCCTCAAGAAGTATTTTTTGGTGTCTAACAGGACTGATTTTTCCAGAAAGGCCAGAGGATTCTATCATAAATCCTAGTGGACATCATTCTAAATAAATGGACTTGAGGTATTCTCTCATAATTTTGTTTCTTTCCTGGAGTAACCTATATCAGTTCTTAGTATTGGAATGCCATGAAATGGATTATTTTGGGGTAAGGAACACTAGCAGAAGAATTACATCTCCTGCAAGTATTATTTATTAAAATTAAACCAGCAAACACCCTCCGACCATTCACTTAGAGAAAATCTCTTCTGTAATAATGGTGTCTTTGAACCTGTTCAGTCCTCAGCAGAAAAGGAAAACCACAAAGATTTTAAAGCATGCTTAATATTGTTTAAACTTAGTGGGCTTAATGGTGAGTCCTGCTCATCAGGAAATTGAAACTGTTTCAGTGATACAGTGAACTGTACAAGCAAACACAAAACCATGCAAGACTCTCCTAGTCGTAAGGACTGACAGCAGGATTGTGTTTTATAGTAAAACACACAGGATCTGATTTTCCTTAGCAATCCACAATAGAAAAATTTCACAATAGGAATATGCTCTGGAAATGTATCTTTCCTGAAGGGTTCTGGCTCTACTTATGCACCTTTTATTTGCATCAATGTCTTTCATCTCAGAAATCTTTAATTACTGATATATATATATATAATTATATATATAGGTAGCAATGGGAGATATACAGGGTTTTATTGTGCACTTAGATGAATACCATGAATTCCTGCTGATAATGCCACTTTTAATGATAGATATTACATATAGAAAAGATCATGCAAATCTGAGGGAAACTGCAAAGCAGAACCTCACAATATATGAATTCTATATATTAGAAAACCTGCTTAAAATTTACATTTATTTACATTTTGGAAGTGTCCAAGTTCTAAGAGATTTTCTCACCTCAACTAATTTTTTTGTCTAAGGGTGAACTGCAACTGAACACAAAAAGAATGTTTGTCTTGGAACCAGTAAGTGTGCAGAACTGACAAGAACCAAATATCCAGATCTCCTCCATGTCCTACACTACTGACAGGGATCACTAAGATTCTGTCAGCATTTTAACATCTGCTCTAATCTTTTTTTACATCAGCATCTACAAAAGGCAGAGTAACAAGGATTAAGGAAGCTGCTGGTGCTTTTAAAACCTTCTAACGCAAAATGGAGTAACTGAAGACTTACTTTCTAAATGTGAGAGTGAAAAATTCTTGGAGATAAAGGAAGTACTTGAGATGTGTCCATTTTTCTTTCATCAAAAGACTTCGTTTTGGCTTTGTATTAAATCCCAATTCTGAATGGTTAATCTAAGGCCTGCAGGATACTGACAGAAAACCTGAACGCCTTTTGTGAAAAGTGAATTCTTTCAATTAAAGAAAATTAATTTTGTAGCTTTCTACAGTCCAGGCATATAGGTTACACAATGTAATTACTTGGTGAGTATCTACCATAACCAGAGGACTCTTTTCTCCCTATTGTAAACTGATCATACAGAAGGGAAATAAAGTTATATTACCTTCACTGTCTAATGCACGTCTAGTAATGTTACTGAGAGTGCATTAAGCAAATACTGTTTAAAAGACAGAAATAATAACATAAGTGAATGTTTGTGGTATTCATTCTCCAGAAATGCTACATGCATTTTCTGTATGGAGGGAGGTGATGTTTCTGTAAATCTGAATGTGAGAACTGATGCCCAGGTAGTCGTTAATTTATTAAAATCCCAACTTCAATCTCATCTGGATGTGCAAGAGCAACACTTCAGAAAATTAAACTGCAGATCTTCAGAAAAGCACAGAATTAAAACAAACAAATAAACAAATAAATAAATAACAAAAATCCCAAAATAATCAAAAACCCAAACCCAAAAAACCAAAACAAATGAGTGGCACAGCCAAGAATAAAAATCTACAAATGAATTAAAGTCTCCCCCTGGAGAAAAAAGACCCCAAAGCAACATTCAGCAGTTTATATTAGAAGATTAACCCTCCTCTTCCTACAGTCCCCACACACCTTCCAAGATTCCTCAACAAATAAGGCAGTAACTACATATAATGGAACAGTTATACAGCAACAAATAGCACAGATTGAAGCTTCACATTTGGAATAATTACATACCAGGACTGAAGAGGACAATTGCTTTCAAATATGCATATTCATATCCATCTAGACACAGTTTAACCATGCTGTTACAAAATTCTTGCAATTTGAAGACATGCTCCATTACTAGTCTTCCTCTGTCTGTTGGCAGTTTATCTAAATCAAGACACACATTAAAAAAATCCCAAGTTAACACACATGGAAAAACCCATAATTTTAACAGTAATTATTTTATTAGATTCAAACAATGGGAAATCTATGCTATCTATAAATTCCTATTAGGTTTTAATAATCTTGACACCAACAATTATAGAGTATTAACACCCTTTTTTCCACCTCTTCCAGTTAGGGCTCTTCCTGTCACTAATGCTTCCAGTAATCAGGCATGGAAAGGAAGGAAGAGAGTACTTATAAGTAAAGCATACACTGCTACTGCTGACCTGTGCTGTGTGTCTAAAGATCAGGTGCCACAGGGTAGGACAGTGCTTCATGGGTTTAGTCAGAGACCATGCCACTGCTGAAAAGGTGTACTATTACATCTTCCCTGATTTGCATTGAGGGGAATATGGTTGGTGTAGAGCTGTTCCCCTTGAGTCAGCAATAGCAAAGCCTGAAAACCCCATTCCCTCTATAAACCAACGAACTAGAGTCTCTAGGCTCCACAAACCTGGTATCTCTTGGAGATACTGCAGCTGGTATACTGCACAGCTGGCTCTTACAGTCAACCTGAATTCCCAATTTAAATGATAGAGGTATGTATTCATAATAATGATAAAAACATGACTAATTACTACAGTACCTTTTCTGGTAAACATACTTTAAATAGTACATAGATCAAAATCTCCAGATTCCATTTGTATCTGCCTAGAGACAACCACAGATTTGTTAGTACCTGTAGTTGACCCAGTACATCTTGCAATTTGATCGATTTGTTTTAAGCTATCATTATTTATAGGAGGATCTTGTGGATGGTTTTAAATCATAAAACCCCCTTGCAAATAATTCTGTAATTACCTTATCATAAAAGAAGATGAAAAATCAATAGTCTGGTAGGTTGATTTTTTCCATTTTACCAATCTGCATTTGCATAGCATCAACAACAGTGAATTTTCATACACCTAACAGCAAATAACTCAAAAATTTAGTTAAATATGAAAATGCTTTGATTTTTGTATGTGCATATACCTTAGGAATAATGCGTTATGACTACAAACAGATGAAGATTATACTATTACTGACTGGTTAGGTTTTAGCTGACAACCTTGTGAATATCCTCAAGCATACAAAGCTTAGCTAAGAAGAACAGAATTAAAAAGGCCAACTGCCATGTCTTTCATTTAAATGAAAAACATGCCAAAGATGCAGGACATAGGATTAACAAGGATCTAAGTGTATTTAGAGGAGATCTAGTTGAAGACTTTCATGTAGACTAAAACTAATACACAGAAGACAGCAAGCCAAGCTATGTAAAGGAACTGTATTATCAAGTTGGCATTCAGCTGTTTGTGTCACAGCTATGAAGAGCAAGGACAGGTAGGTCATTCTTTATTTTGTATCCTTCATACAGAGCAATCATATTCACAGTATTCTTGTGTTCTTAACTTTGATGCCACCCAAAATATTCCTAATTTGGGCTGATGATATTAAGAGACAGCAAAACATTACACATCACAAAACACAAAAATTAAAAAGCAACTTTTTTTTTTATATATTTGGAGGTAAATATTAACATAGCTGACTTTTGCAAAATTGCTAAAATATTCTACCTTGTGGACTGTAGTTGCTAGGATCATTTTCTGTCAATATTAACATGAAATTCTTTAAATGGTAAATTTACAGTAACTAAAGGATAAATAAAGAGCTTCTGTACACTTCAAAACTTAAAAAAAGTCTGGCATGTGCACAGTATACACCTTACCTTGTTGTAAACTGCCTTGAAGGTGATTAACAAAAGCAGCTAAGATCGTTGCCACATTCATAACTTGTGAGCATTGTGCTAGACCAAGCGTAAAAAGTTCATTCCAGCAGGCTTTTACTAATGATATGCTGTTATCCTGTCTATTAAAAAGCACAATAACTTAATAAAAACACATTTTTTTTAGATTTGAAGAGCACTTCATAAAACATTAATCTAATTCAATCATTGCAACCAACAACAATGTGAAGTATAATTTTTCTTTGCATGCTAGAATTAAAATACCTGGTTTAAAGTGACTTTTGTGAAGCAATAAATTTTTGTTTGAATTACCTAAAAGGAGATAGATTTCCATTACAAAAGCAAGCTGAAGTTACAGTAAACGACAACTGTCACAGTGTACTCCATCATGCTAGTTTTCTTAGGATTTGGGACAATACTTACATACATGGACAAAAAAAGATTGCACTGTTCCTGTATTGTGGATGTAGAACAGACTCAAGGCTCTATTTTTTTTTTTCACTTGAAAACTGACAGGTTGGTATAATTTTTTAATTAAAGATACAGGTGAAATGGTACGTGTGTGAACAAGCTTCTGAGCTTCCTGACTGCTACTTTCTGCACCCCTTTCAAGTACGCAATAAAGTTTGAAATACAGACTTCAAAGTATAAATACCAGTCATAAGGATTTCTTTGCATTAGATTAAAATTAAATATATCAATTCATACTCAGCCACTTCCGTATTAGTAACCTAACTTTCAGTAATGCCAAGCATCTCTAACTCACTGAGCTTAACAAGAGCTCAGTACCTTAGAAAGCAAATAATCCCACCCCAGAGGAGTCAAATTCAGGTACCACATTTCACAGTTTGAGCCAGTGAATATAAATAATGGAAATACAGAAGAAGTACAAGATCTATTAAAGGAGAAAAGCACATTAAAACTAGGATTTCAACTACAAAAATACACCAGGAATTGATTTTTTCAAGAATGTCGATGTAATCTTCAAGAACAGTTCTGATGATTTAGTGCAATACTAAGACATCAACTGACTGGTGAACACAGACTCGTCCTTAACTGGATTACAGAAAGCTTACTGAGTGCAATATTTTTCATTGTGATCAAGTTTTTGTTATGGTAGACATGATACTGTACATGCAGCTTCTGCACATATTTGTCACATCTTGTTCATCTCCTTTAACATAATCAAAGGGACTGAGGTGCTGAGCACCACTGAAAACAGGGTGTACTGGCCACTCCTCTGATACATGTGTGTAGATAAACACATGTAGATAAACACAGCATCTTTATGGCTGATCAAAGTTACTCTAGAACCAGTTCTTAAACTTGCTTAAGCAGCCTAAGAGGCTGTAACCAGCTTGGTGAAGGTTTCAGTAGGAAACTCTATTGTGAACAAAGATGCCCATGCAGGAAAATGAACTAATCAATATCTGGCATCATTAACTACATCATTAGGTCAAAGGCAACTATCCTGCTGTGACAAAAGGAGAATGTTGCCTGAGGAGGAAACAACCTAGGTACAATTATCAATCTTCCTTATAAAAGCATTACTCATCATTCTCCATTAATTTCTCTTCAGTTTAAAAGTGAAATGAGTCACCTTTCTGAAAGTCAAAATTACAGGATACAATGTGCTCCAACTATAAACGCTGAACTAATTTCAAACGAATCTCCACTTGAAAACAGTTCGCATTTTAAGGGCTTTAAAGGAAAACTATGAACTTATGTTTTTTATATACTGTTGCTCATGATCTTGACTGGGTCTACAAATGCTGTTACAGCTGAATATTAACACTATTACAGCAGCTTACACCTCCATACTTTTTAAGCCAAAAATATATTGTGAAATATCAGATAAAAAGAGCATGTGCAGATTTTTCTTGTTAAATGTCTTCGGAGAGAGAGGTCTTCTGTACTACATTTTACTTTTAAGATGCAATTCCCATTTGTTGTTAGAATACCAATTTGTACTAATTTGCAGCGTCTCTCTGTAACAAAAACCTTTTTATAGGTTTTATTTAACATAAAGTATATGTTTATTTGCATGCATTTTGTAATTCTGTAGGTCAACAATTTCTACCAAAATAAAACATCATATTTAACTATCTTTTTCCCCCCTTACTATTCTTTAACTTTATACAATATTCCTTTCTCCTTCTCCAAAACACAGGCTTAATTACACACAATACACTATCTTTCCTTAAAAACTGTAGAATCTTTCGTCTGAAGCATCTGAGTAAACACAAATGGTAATCACTGATCATCCTGCTTTTGACAGCTTTTCTGGAAAGGGGACACTCAATCATTTTACAACGGAATTCTCTTTGCTGGCACAGTCACAGGCTATTTTAATGTGGAATTAAACAGAAACACTGCAGATGAGATCAAACTAACGTGATTTATTCACCATTTGTGTCAGAGCTGATACAGTATCTTTATTTGATGCTATTTTATTTTCTTAAAATTACTTCTGAACATAATATAAATCACTTCTTCCCATGCAGTATGGACATGGTTTTTCATGATGATCAGCAATGGACTACAAAACTGAACTTAAGAATTTTAAGTTATAAACTGAATTCTGATGGAGAAGCAGGATGTTATACAAACTGTAAAAAGAACAGTTAGAATTACCTTTTGGTTACAGGAGCCATTTAATTTTGGCTAATCTGAAATTACACAACTTCATTCTGAATGTCTGCTGAATCTAGCTAACCACTTTCTTCATGTACGTTATAAAAGGCAAAATTATTACTAGTAATTCACCTTCTATAGAAAAGAAATTTGGGGATTCAGAGAGGAGCTCCTTTTCAGTGATTGCCTGATAAGCATCAGGATGTAGCACAGAGCTATAGCTATTAAAATGCTGACAGGAATTTCTATTTTCTCAAAATATTTTTAAGAAGCACTAGCATGTCAACATTCAATTGTTTTACATCTATTCCTTTTTCTTACAAAACCCAACCAAAGCCCTGAATTTGGACTCAAATTTGGAGCAGTTTTAATTCAGAAAAAGTAGCTTATAACTAAGATTCATAGTAGTTTTATATTTTTAGAAATCCCTGAAGAAGACAGCAAAAACCAAAAATTCAAAAGCATATATCCACAACGTAAGTGAACAGAGTAACTGAACACTTACCCCAAAGCTTGGAAAGATGGAATGGAGCGTGCCCAGTGCATGGATAGGAAGAGCAACCTGGAGGCAGACTCGCAGATATAGTGAACATTAAGATAATCAGGCATAGGAGAAGGCATGGTGAGCTGCAGAAACAAAGTAGGACGAGAAAAAAGAAAAAAGAAGAAAGTGCAAGACAGTTATTTTACTTTCTCCATAATATGTTTAGGAAGAAATCAGTCATTTTAGTTTATTTTAAGTGAAAAAATAAAATTGTTCTTTAAATAAAAAAGGTATAATACCAACAAAAAACTGAATGACTGCCTTTTGCATTATTAGCCACACCATTACACACTGTATGTTATGTAACTACAAAGCAACAAAAAAGACAAAAAGTTTGATGTGTAGATAAAGATTCATGTCTGGGACAACTGGAGATGGCAAATCTCAAAACTGAACTACTGAGACATTCTCAAAGAATAAGAGAACAATCATTGTAATTGGAATGAAGTTGCTTACATTAGAGGAGTTACAACTCCTGGAGAGAGAGAGACAGAGAGAGACAGAGAGAGACAGAGAGAGACAGAGTGTGTGTGTCTGTGAATTCTATTTCACAAAACATTATTTTTAAACTTTTAATTAATATTTTACAAATAAATACATGAGAAATCTTTTGGTGTTTGAGTAGAAGAATACCTAATACACAGCTACTCCAAGTCTGAAAAATATAACCAACATACATCAGAGAAAGGACGCTTCATAATGTTAGTAAGTAAAATTAGTGACTTTACCTGCATATGTGAAGAAAAAGATTTGACCCAAAATAGCTTAGAACTTGTAATTCTGTCTTCAGAAATAAGTACCTTTTAATTCAGTGTTCTGGCTAATGCAATTTTAAAAAAACCCTGAAATTTGCATTAGAGAGGATCATTTGAATGATCAAAACTGGCACTGATAAGAGGGGATAAAGTTTAACCAAATGCCTGTTACTAAGTTTTCAGATCATTAAGCTTTTTGATTTGTCCATGAAAAGTAAGATTAAAAAAATAGATAGTAGGAATTTCTACAAGCTTGTAAAATGAGAAATAAATTCAGAATGTATGGCTAACTAACACAAACTGTACTTAAGTCAATTACTACCATGCTAAAATAGATTATCTACACAAACAAGAATCTGACAAATACACTTAAAAGTTTCAAAATCCAATTGCAGATTGCATCAGATCCACCCGTTAACAAGAGAGAATCAGTGGACGCTGACTCTGCTTCATGCAATGAAATGCTGACTCTGCTCCATGCAAATCCTTTGTCTGTGTAAATCCTTTTGTATGGATTACCCAGTATTTCTAAGGCAAGAAACTATAAAATAACCAGTGCAGCTAAACCACTGCAGAGTGTAGTACTTTCTCCTAAACAAAGAACTAACCAATGAACAAAAGCAGTTCATTAACTGGAAATTAATGCCAACACCTGAACAAATACTTCTCCAAGTAATTAAAAATAAAATTTAGTCAGATCATAATTGTACATTATTATGTCAAAATAATTATAAGCAGGCAACAGTAAGAAAGTATTCAGTACCCTGAATGCCACATGAGCATCACTGAGCAGTGGCCCCTCTATTTCAACAATGTTCATGCTTGTTTCTCCACCAAGCAGCTGTGCACTGGTGTCAATACTTTCAGAGTTCTGGCATGCTGCGCTCTCTCCTGGATTTAATGCTTTTGCAAGAGTATCAAATGCCCTGTAAGATCACAAACAAATAAGAAGAAAATTTCATTTCAGAGACTGTTTCAACTTAAGAGGAACCTGCACAAGTCTGAAACCTCTACGCAGAAGCACGTTTCAAAGAGTGAGATTTGCAAAAATAAAAGTGGGTAGCATGCTTTCCATGACATTCCACCGAACTCTGAAACAAAAATTAGCAGCAAATCCTGTTTACACTAGTTGCCAAAAAATTCACAGTTTTGACATATTGGTTGCACTGCTGAATCACAGTTTGCTTTCCAAGATCTCTTTAGTGATGTTCACTGAGAGCTCTGGCATGAGTGTTTTGAGGACGTGATCACCAGACTGCTGTTACAGTCACTTAGTGCATGTATAAATTTTACAGACTTTTACTGCTATAAAGCACAAACAGAGTAAGATTTTTTGTTTTGTTATGTAATGAGTTGCAGTTAGATTTTTCCACTTAATTTGAAAAGACTGCTTCAAAACATGTAAGAGAAATCACTCCCATCCTTTCAATACAATCCTTAGTAGCCTCTGCTGCGTGGCATTGACTTGGCTTTCACAAGCACAAATGCCAGAGTGCAGATGCCAGGACAAGCAGATACATTGCTCAGTATTTTGTTGCTTGATAACACATGTTGTTTTTCTGTTCATAAAAACACCTGAGAACCATAACTGGACACATCTTCAGTCAAAAAATATACAGACTTGATCACTGCCTACAGACAGATGACATATCCTGGGAACAGCAACACTTCTATAGAGTGTTGCATGAAAAACTTAAGCTGATTATCAGCTTGTATTAGAGCTCATTCTCAATTTACAGACATGTTTATTACCACCAATCTAAAATCACTGATTTAATGCCAAAATCTAGGATAGAACCTGGCTACGTTCTCTACCCCCATACCTTCTAGTTATACGACTACACTAACACCCGGAAAAAAAAAATTGACATAACTATGCACAATCAAATGAAATATCACAGTGAAAGAGCTGCTGACAGTGCCTCAAGGCTTGGGGTGGTAAATGAACTATTTTTTGGTCCTCCCTATGCCTGTGTACCTTGATGTGTATGTATGAGGGTGACTGGGGCATACATGAGTGGACTATACAGACATACTTGGGCCATCTTCTCTGTCTCTGGTAGGTGCAAAGTTGGCACAAAGGAAAGGCATTCATGGCTCAGCTACTATAGACTCCTGCTGGAAGATCTGAATTTCAGGCCTTCCACAATTCACTCTTTGCAGTCTTAGGTAGAACAGGCAAACACAGCAGCTCAGTGACAGCTGCTTTTTAAGAAACAACAGGATCTCTGCAATGCTATTCATGTGGCAGGGACAGAAATTTAAGAAAGGAACAAGACTTCCCCTTTCCCCAAAAGGTAAATGTCATATGCATCTGTCACTATCCTATATTTATTCTAGTAGAGGCTGAGGAGTCCTTTTTTAATAGTGTGGGCATGTACATTTGTTAACCATGTCTGCCCATGACAATTTCTTCCCAACTCATTCTTCAATGCTGTTTTCAAAGAAATATGCTCCCTCCTATCTTGTAAACTGCCAGTAGTAAGCCTGCAGAAGTCAGTAGCAAGTTTGCTTCCTCATGGCTCAGTAACATGAGTCCTTTCCTACACAAAGCCCCAACATGATCAATGCGTGTAAGGTAAAACACCGCGGAAAAAAGAATTGAGAACAAAACTTGCCTGGGAGCTATGAAAATCTAGCCCACAGTGAGAAAACAAGGCACAATCAACATTAAAATACATGGCATTGATATCCTTATTGATATCCTTTGCTACAAACAATTTTGGTTCTCTTTTTGTCAGGCTCAGTCATCAACAGATATATAGCACTGCAGATAAACTGTAAAGAAAGAACATCATGAAGCATTAGAGGACAAGGCATGTAAAATTACAATATAGAGGAGGGCGTGCTTGCAGCCAAAGTTGTACTCTATGTCAGCAGAAGTAAAATTGTAATTACTGCAAGCAATGAATATAATAAAATACATGAAAAGCATGGATGGATGAAATGTGCTTTCTCCAGTCCCTTAAACTCTTCTTCCTCAATAAACATCAGCGTCTGTTAGACCATGCTGTCATAGGGCCTGACAGGAAAATCAATGATTTAGAGAAAAAATTCAAATGCTTTAGAGAAAAAATTCAGTTTCTCTGGGAGTAACAACTTCCCTTTCACAGCAATGTTTAGCTTGAACCTCCTCACTGTACAATTATTAGGTAACTTACTTGACAAGAGTACGTTAAATCAGAGCTCTTTCAAGCTCTCTGGCTGAGAGAAGCTGATGCCTTTTCATAGACAGACTTTTAAAACTGAACAGAAACCCTGAAGATGGTAAAAATAAGCACCTGGAAGTGCCAGCAAATGAAAGATTACTATAACTCTTTGAACAGCCATAGTATTGAATGACGTCTATCAACACGTGTAACAATACTACTTACATGGCATATTCTAACACTCTTTACCTAGGAGGACCAGCAAAGGCCCAAATCAGCATCTATAAGTCAGACTGACTTTCTAAGCAGTATATAAAGAAAGGAGCAGAAAAAAAGTAATCTGCTTGCAATTACACAAAGCAGTAGAGACCACAGGGGAAAACAGGTATTTCAGCCATAACACACCCACCTTTTTCCCCTTTCCACACACACTTCCAGAACAGCATGTAAAATGTAGATGGTGTGTAAAATAATATTGCTGGGACAGCAGTCAGAAGCTGGCATGAGATGAGAGCCAAGGAAGAACATGATTGTGATTGATGGAGTAACTGTGGATGTTCTGTATATGCATCCTACACATAAGCTCACTGCAATGGCTCAGCTGAAACCAATGCAAGACACAAGTTTGTAAGATACTCAGTGAGTGAATTAATATTGACAGCGAGAATTCTGTAACTTCTCCTGCGTAAAAAGAAAATGCTTTTCAAACTTTTAAGGTGATTAATAGTCACAAGCACTTAACTAATCACACAGATGACACCTCTTAAGAACAAGTTTTCCAGGATTATGCAAAGTACTAAGACTGTAGTACAAGACCTAACATACCTTAGTATGACCAACTAAAAGGGAAGAAAATCATCTGTAATTGAAATTAATTTCAAGTACAAATAACTAAAAGGAATTATTTCTCTAATAAAACTTTCATTTCACTTGGAAGAATCTTACAATATTTATCTTCTACATGAGCTTATGTTGATATTACTATTACTTTCAAAGCAGATAAATTTCCTACATTTTGCTGATTCAACTAATTGACTGGTCTGAATTGACAGAGACCTTCTTGAAAAGTATAGTACTTTTAAGTGCAACATGCCTTACCTTGTAACATCACTACTAGCTTGTTCTTCTTGCTTCTGTTCAGGTAATGATGCATCTCCATTACTCAAATTCTCAATCATGGATAGCTCTGTACTGCTTTGTGACATATCTTTGCATTTACTGAGATTTGCTAATGAAGTCACCACATTTGCCAGTGTACTTAAATCTCCTTGACATGCTTCTACCTAAAGGGAAAAGAACAGCTTTCATTTTTCACTTAATTGACAGCAGTTAACCTGCAAAGAAGAGCCTAACTTTCAGAGAAATGAAGAACTGAGGATATGCAAAGACACACCAGAAAGGAAACTGTTTTCAGTATATGGGTAATCACAATAAAGCAATTAGACACTGCAGTGCATCTAAAATATGGAATACTTTGACATTCACTTGTAAAAGTAATAGTTATCTTTTTCTTTCAGAAAGAATACTACTGATGGTAAGCAAGTGCAGACAGATTTTACATCTCTACGCACTACTCTATCACCAGGAATATAAAACTGTTCTAGATTATATTTTTAGTATCTTCCTTCCACATGTAAATGAGTCAGTACTAACAGGGTAGGAGAATGTCTGAGAAGATGGAATGCATGAAAAGTCACCTTCATAAACAAGCAGAAAAAGAATTTTGCTTTAGCCTTTTTGATGTTTATGTCTTTGTTTAACTGCAAAGGAAAAAAGTGACTCAGTACTGGCTAGCAAATCAGAGAGGCAGTAAATTGTGTCCCACTCTGTCCCAGAGGGGAAAAAATGAAAGAGAGAAAGGAGGGAAGAAAAGAGGGAAGAAAAGAGGGAAGAGGTGAAAAAAGAAAGTACATTATTACAGACAAGTATGCTGCTGCTAACACCAGACAGAGCAAGGAAAGCAAAATGCATGAAAACAGGATGAGGTAATTTAATATCAGCTGGAAAAACACAAATGCTTCCTACTGTGCATATGTGAGGAAGTTACCACATGGCTTTAGTGGATCAGTAAGTGCAACAAAATGGAAACAAAGGAAAATTAGCCCAGAAATTGTTGATTAGATAGGTCTTATCAGCTTTGCCAAAAAATAGTGATTCAGGAGAAAAAAATCCAACCATATTTACACATAGCACTATGATAGTGCCATGAGAAGTTTCGTGAACGCCTCACTTTATTTGTACAAAAGAGTGAGCCAAGTCTCAGGATTATCCCAACACAAAAATTAAAATACAGCCCCCTTAAGGCTCTCCAAAAATGTGAAGGCATTTACATTCTTGCATTTTAGCATTTTTACTGTGTGAGGCTAAGAGGATTCTTGTAAAGAGAAGGCATTTGTAACACTGGTAGATGTTTCAAAGCAGTGTTTTAAAAATTAATTCAACCAAATAGAACACCCTTCTCTCCTTACATATACAATGACAGCAATTAACTCTACTTACTATATCAGTCATATCATCACATACCTTATCTGGAGTCATCAGCACAGTAGGCTCACTTTTTATTGCAGATGGATGAATGTTAACAAACATTCCCGATTCCAGCAAACCTGTTGATCTGACAAACAACAGCACAAGTTTTAATTTTGATTAATTTTAAAATTGAATTTTACTCTTTCAGAAGACAGAAGACTTCTGAATACAATTTACATACCTAGCTGTTTCATTGTCTGTTACAAAAGTTGGGGTTGCAGCTAATGGACTACGAAGATCTTTCCGAATGTAGATCTTTTCTGTAGAAGCTGCACAGTTTGAAGACTTTTCTCTTGACACTTCAATAGGTTTCCTTTCACACTGTACAGCTACAGAAATAATACCCAACTATTAAATCACTCCAAATTACAGAATAAGAGATATTTTTCTTTACTTAATATTTTATTTTAATAATAATTTTGAAAATAACTAAAATATATATATATAAAATATATCCCATAACCAACAAGCTAACAAGTTGGATAAAAACCAGCACAATGACTTTTTGAGTTCTAAGTGAAATGATTGTAGTAGTCAAAGTCTAAGACAGAACATATATAACATTTTAAAGATACAATTAAGGGAGACATTCCCTCATTTTTAATTTGAATCAAAGTGGAAGCTTAAAGCTTCTCATTCTCTGTTTCACTATCTCACACTCTCACTTCCTTTGTAAAGGACTCATGGTACGTTTTTCCATGGATTGTGGGTCTGTGTTGAACCCAAGAAACTTCATTCACTTAAAGAAGCTTCTCGAGTTAGGATCTCAGAGAATACAGTGGGAAAGGTACATTCACAAAGTTCAGTTCAGACCATTTAAGACCAAACCGGGCAAAACCCTGACCCACAGTCACTGACTTCAGAGAAGATGTGGATTTTTAATTTGAACAACTCAGTGAAACAAGGTGGAATGAATCCAGGCTTTAGGCTACAGATGTATCACCCTGCTTTGAACATTAAAATGAACCTTACAGTATTATCCCCTATGGAGAAAACGTGGAAATGTGAAAAATGTGTAACTTCAGATAAAAAATTAAAGTATTTTCATGATAGGAGTAGACTGTGATGCAATTCAAATTTTTACACTGAATAATAAGTATTAAGTAATATTAAGTATTGACAGTGCTATTTAAGTAAGCCTGCAACCCACAAATAGTGCTTTAAAGGGTAGGATATGGAGGCAAATCTTCCTTTGTATATGCTGTACTCTGTAGCAGGGTCTCACTTTGCTGAGAAAAGGCCAAGGCTTCTTCAAGGGACAAATAACCCTCACTGGGGGAGCTACAGTCCAAGAATATGCTAAGTTTTCTTTCCTTTTCCCACCCCATTGAGGAATGAGACTTCTTATCACCAAACAATCTTCTCCCCACTCAATACTGCCCCATAACGCAGAGATTATTTTCCTGCCTTCTGATTCCTAAGCCCAGTGATTTTGTTCTACTTAAAAAGTCTTCTGTGGAGGGCCCTTTTCTTACTTACTGCCAGCTGAACTAGAGGGTAAAGATCCACTTTCACTGCCCCAGCTTTTCTTCCCTTTCTGAATTAATTTCCTCTGTATTACTGATTTCTGCTGACAGAAGCAGGGCTGTAAGGAGGAAAATGTCCACAGAAGTTCAAGAGGGTCAATAAAATAAGTGCAGGATGGCAGGGAGCAGAGAACAAGACCAATACTGTATGTACTGCAACAGCATCACAGTATTAGGTCCGAAGAATTTGCGTTTTATGTGATTTTCTGTGTATTTAGTATTCTGATACTGCTGTGATATTGCAATACCACTACATCTAATGTATGGAAAGTAAAAAGGAACTTGGAATCTGCAGGAATCAGTAAGAACTGAACTTTAGTTCACTACAGATCTCTGCCTTGTGAATAACTGTCTCTGCAGAGCTTTGCCAAAAGTGAACAGCAATTGCCAGTAATCTCAGCTGTGATAAAACAAAGGAAGGTAGAGTTCAAAAAGTTTAGTAGCTTAATTTATACATAAAAAAGTGGAACAAAAAATGCTGACGTGTTTGATATTTGTTTGATATATAGGAGTAAGAATTATTTCACTTTCCTCACATAGGATGGAGCTTATTAAGCTTTTAAAGCAAACACTTGGAAGCATTTAATATTTCTGATACACCAAACTCATACAATTCTTTAAAGGAAAAAAATAAAATTATTTAAAAATATGTAACCAAGATAACAATTTGTATCTAGACAAAGCATATCTTTTGCAGCAAGAAGTAGCTGCCAGGTGAAGTAGTTTGCTCTCATTCAGACTTACAATCTTGTTTCATGCCAAAGGCGATGCATCTCTGCAGCCGACAGTACTGACAGCGATTCCGGTGGTGCTTGTTAATGACGCAGTCTTTTGTTCCTCGGCATGAATAAACTAAATTCTTCCTTATACTCCTTTTAAAGAATCCTTTGCATCCCTCACAGGTTACTGCTCCATAATGACGCCCTAGTTACAAAATAACAGAAAGCATGACATTAATTTTACAGCAGAATATTAGTTTTTTAGTCTTTACAGTTATTAAAGACAAAGTATTATCTATTTTACCCAGAAAAGGAACATTTCTTTTTCCCCATGGGTTGCAGATCTTAAAATATATTGGGGCTATAAAACAATGTAAAAAAAGCAAGTGAACCATTTTTCTAGTTCAAAGCACTTAAACAGGATTTCACAAACAGGCAAGTTGCTTATTAAATTATTTCCTTATCTGTTGGCAGTAGTGTTAAAAAAAAGCTAAGAAAACAGGTTAGTAAGAACACAGCAAAAAAATATTTTAATTTATACATTTCTCTAGTAATTTCCCCACAGATAAGCCCCATGATTGCTCATTACAAGTTCAATTGTTGAAATTGTAGAGATTAAATCTAATGGAACCGTGGAAAGTGTAAATGTGGCATTTGACAGCATGAGCAACCACTTCAAAGATTTACTTTCACCTTTCATTTTCCTAACACGGTAATGGTATGTCCATAGTTCTTGCAGTAAAACACCAATGAAAGAATAATCTAGAATAGCTACAACTTCTTTTTTTTTTAAAGACCAGTTGTGCAAGTTTTCTGTATAATATAAAAATTTCTAAGATATACTACAAAAAGAAGTTTTAAAATTATTTTTAGAAGTTAATTATTTTGATTTTGCATAAAATACAAACATTACTGAAAAGCATTGATAAAGGCATGCTTGGCAGTTACAACAATTTCAATTTTGGAATCCTTGAAATACCTATGGAACATTGCAAACATGAGTTAATTTAGGAGAAAACACTTCTAGATTCTTTCCCCATGTTTCTAGAAATTCTGACAGGTTTTATAGATTCCTTAATCATAACCTTTTTATCACTACTAAAATTGGAAATTTCAAAAGCATCATATATATTAAAAGAATAATGTCTGAAACATTTTAGTGGTAGCTGGATTATGAACATTCATTCTGCAAAGTCCCAGGGCTGCTTCTTCATCTATTCTTTTGATGTAGCTTCTTGGATTCCAGCTTGGAAGTGCCTGGAAAGCAATTTTCATGACAGTGTTTGTCACATGGGAGGTTCCCCAAAACCTGCAGCTGCTCTGAGGAACATGGCATTCTCCCCAAAGTCATTACCACTGCCCAGCATTCCAAGGCCAGCACAGGAGGAAAACCTCCTTGCATCTCCAGTCCCTCAAGGGATACTCCAGCCCTCTTCTGGGGAGTCAGAGAAGTTTTAAGAATTAGAACACACCAATCAGATCTTTGCCTTAAGTTTGGCAGAAATTTTCTTGACATGGGTGTCTGACAAGTATTTGGAGCTCTAGCAAATGAATTTTTTATGTTAAACTTCGCCAATATTTTAGAAGAAAACAAAACCAAAAACATTTTACTTTCTAGCCAGTTTTCTTTCTGCTGAAGAGAGACCTCATAGTGGTCTGCAGGTTCCTTACAAGGGAAAGTGGATGAGCAGGCACTGACCTATTCCCTCTGGTGCCAGGACCCAAGGGAATGGCATGAAGCTGGTCAGGAAGATTTTAGGTTAGATGTTAAGGAAAAGGTTCTTTACCCAGAGGGTGGATGGACACTGGTACAGCTCCCCAGGGAAGTTGTCACAGCACCAAGCCTGAGAGAGCTCAAGAAGCCTTTGGACATTGCTCTCAGATACATGGTGTGACTCTTGGGGTGTCCTGTGCAGGGAGGGCCAGGGCTGGACTGCAGTGATCCTTGTGGGTCCCTTCCAACTTAGGATATTCTATGCTCTAGGCAAGACAACAATAAATCCTATCCACGGATACTAGAGTACCATTTAGTGAAATGCTCCACTGCATGTATAAAAATTTAAAGATGTATACGCATGCAAACTGTTACACAGCTTAAGAAACATTTTAAACTGCTTTTATAAAATTGCACCACCTTAAAAAAATGTAGAAAAAAAATAAATACCTGATGCTTTGTCTCCACATACAACACACAGATCAAACACTTTATTTAGGCCCTGTTCACTGGGGGAGTTGTCTGTTAAAATCTGAAAAAAAGTGTGAAAGAATTTAATTTTTCTTTTTCTTGCCATCTAGAAATAGTAAAATATATCTCATGCTTGTGGGTTTTGTCTAAGATAGGGAACTAAATCTACAAAGTACCATGTTTTCTTGATTACATTTAATAGTCTTCAGAGACACAAAGTTGCTACCTGCCATGCCACTGCGCTCCCTTTCAGAAGGGAACAAGAATTTTACTTGTAATGCTTCTGAGAATTCAAGATTTCATTTCTCTAAATATTACTCCTGCAAAACGGACTGACATTTTGAAAAACTTCTAGCATCTGCATACTTCTGCCTTTTGTTCAATTTTATATTTATATACTAATGGCTCATCCACAGTACAAAAGAGATGGAAGCACTAAGCAGGCGGAACAGAAAAAAATCCCTTGTAAAGGCTACTATATCTACACAGAAGTTTATTAGCTCCTCTTTTTATAATACACGTAAATATGGACCAAAAGAAAATGTATTCTGGACACTACCATTAACTTACAACTGATATATACCTTGGCTTTCTGTAACAGTTTGACATTATTAAAATATTCTTGTCTTGTCTCATTCATTTGTCTCTGGTACCTGTAAAGCTTTGTTAAGCATATAATTTTAGAATCCCAGTACTACAGGGCAGGTATCAGAACTTAATCTTTGAAAACTATCCCACCACAACATAAATAAAGCACAGCAAAAACTGAATTTAAAAAAGGAGCACACAAATCACAAGTAACAACCAAACATCATCTTGACATAGAAAAGAAAAACATATTCTTCTCATTAAAAAGAGAATATAGTTCAGAAGCTGGAATAGTTTTTAACTTCTACAATGCCTTAAAGGGAAGCCAGACTCCTCATCCTTGCTTTGTATATTCAGAACAGGACCTCTGATAAAATGGGAAGTAACCAAAAAGTACRCTCTCTTCCACAGAGAAAATTCAGAAATTGTGCTTTTTAGAGTTTGGAACACAGTACAGATGATATATCTAGGGAAATTTTAACAAGCATGCTTCTTTCCAGTTAGCCTTGTTAATAATACTGTCTCTCAGATCAATCTCTCAAGTTTTCTTTTAAAAAACCCAACAATCTTCTAAGAAAAATAAGATGATGAGTTAAAAGAATATTAACATTTTGATCCTTCAAAATTTCCAGTATTGTCATGTGTTTTCATGTTATTATATAAAATATATAAAAATAAATTCGAAGTCCTTCCATAAATTAATTTGCACTGAAATGGGAAGTTCCACATAAGGAAGGTCTAAAGAATCAGCCCATGAGCAAAAAAAAAACCTGACTCAGAGAACTTATTAACCAACCTTGAACATGAAGAATAAAAAATTGTTATTAATATGATAATGAGCCACTGAAGTTAAAATAGATGACGGGAGAAAGGGTCTTGCCAAATGAGTCAATGTAAAGATAAGATGCAATAACAGAGAGGTTTTTGGCAGAAGAAACAAATGGGCATTTCAAGGGAAGGCTACAGAAGAAGAAAAAAACAAGTGAAATTGCAGATGGAAAGATAATTTGAGAGAGAAAACACAGCAGATCCAAAAGGGATGCAGGTGAACAATAAATGAATGGAAATACACTGTATTTCATGAACTTTTAAATGGACAAAGGAAATCTCTACTCATACATATCAGCAGAAAACAGAACAATTTAACTGGAGTGACAGAATACTCTGTTGCCTCTCAAACTGACCTATTTTGCCCAAATGATACAATCACAACTGGAGCTTTCAATTTTTTGTACAGATCTCCTCTTTTCCTGAATTTTGCCTTTTAAGCCAGAGTGACACACTTCTCATCTCTTCAGTTGTCTTTGAAAGTAATTTTTATGTGGACTACTCATATACCACTGGTTAATATTTCTGTTGAGGCTTACCTAAAATATAAAGTGTATGATAACACTAAGCATGCTTCAATGCCTCTCAATAAGATTGGCTTTTGCTACTGGTCCCCTATTCACAGTAATCAAATTCTTTGGAGCAAGAACCTAGGATGCCCCTTTGCAAAGAACTGTGAGTTTCAAAAACAGATGTATTATATAACACAGAGATTCTTTCAAGCTTGCACAATGTGTGGGTAGTGAATCAATGGACTACTTCACAGAAGAGCAAAACAAAAAAGTTTAAGGGTGTGCAGCAGAAAAGAGATTGCTTGAAAGAGGATTTCATAGTGATTCATAAACCCCCACAAAATGCTTAATAGTATCTTATAGTGCAAGAGACACCTAATTAAACACTTCTCTCAGATGGACAAATAATCTAACATATTCTTTGCACACCATACAATACTATAGGATATTATACAGACTAAAGCTTACATGGTCTATATAAAAAATAAAAAAGGTTGTTTAATAGCAGATATGAAATATGATGGTCTTACTGCAGTCTCCAAATCAGGAGGTTCCTCTGTATCATCAGCTAATGGAAGTAAAAGGATATACTCAGAAAGATCATTATTTACCTGGCCATCTTTTGATATTTTTCCTTAAGCAGCTGTTTATGATCATAATGTTTGATGTGGGACTAAATGGACTGCAGCTATCTGAATGTTGTCTGCCCTACAACTAATGCATTGCAACAGCAGCATCAATGTGTGTAGGTAAATTATATGCAGTAACTGTGCTTTAGCTGGAGTGCAGTAACCTCCTACTTCATGCTGAAGGAGGTCACACATTTCCCAACTCTTCTTGCATGTTTTTGACATTATTCACACCCTATCCCTGCCAGGCTGAGGATGTGGGACAGAAAGCCTGGAAATTGAAGGGTGGCAACTAAAGAAGCAGCACATACACTGTGCATGGGAGTAAGGTGCACCGGGGACCAGTTCAGGGAATTACAATACTAGCTAGTTACAATATCACTTAGTAAACTCAAAATCATTAGTATTATTTCCCTACAATAGTCTGAGCACTGCTGAGGACTACAATTCACACAGCTGAACGGCAGTTGCAACAGTGTACAAAAAGGAAAACAGCATAAGGAAATGTTAAGCGAGAGGGACAATGGAGGAAAGGGAATGTTTTCCAACAATACATGAAAACAGATGGAGAGTTAATGAGCAGAAATAAAGGACTGTTGGCATGGCAGAATCTGGAAATGACAGTAAAAATAACTGTAGTCTTCCTAATGTCATGAGCCAACATATAAATTTTAAAAGCAAGACATGTACTTAAAAAAACTTTTTTCGTAATTTTTAAGCATCCACAACGAGTCGTAGTGCAAGGAAAATTATACTTAAAAAAAAAATTAAAAAGGAGAACCCAGACATACTTATTTGGAAATAAAACATCTTTTCTTATCCCATCTGAATGAAAAATATGAAATAAAGTGGATTATCTACCTGGATGTGTTGTGCAGATATATCAGGGGATGCAAAAAACAGTTGGTTGACACCTGCAGCATCTGGAGTTGCTAGGATAACTTTTCCTGGAGTGGAATCTTGTCTGGCAAGGATCACCTTGCTTGGGGTAGAGCCATCATGATTTGTTAAGATGAACTGCTTGCCTGCTGAGCTCTGATCAAGTGCTGTAACAATCTGAATCTTCTGGCCCGTCTGCTGATCTGTGACAATCTAATAATACATTTATCTCAAATTGTTATGGTGATTTAAGTTAACTTTTTGGACCCAAACTGGGCTGGAAGAAAATGGGACTTTTGCCTTTCATATTTGAGAAGCAATGAGGGGATCATATTCCCCTCCATCACACAAGAGTGAATTAAACTCAAGCGAAAACTTGGATTTTCACTGCATTTGAAACACATTTCAATCAAGGTTGTTTGAAGTCAAAACCTGAGTTAGTACTCTATTTTTACAACTGGTGCATGCTTTTACAACACTACTGAAACACTACTGAAATTCTTACATCCAAAACTCAAGGCATGTCTGTAGCTGAGCCCTAAGACCCAGCAGGTTATTAAAAATCTTAAATCTTGAATTCACTATATTCTACATGAAGTGTTTGCAGCACCTCCAAGGTCAGGTTACTTAACAAAAAACTTCTTAAAACCACAAATGTAGATGTCCAAGTGAAAAAAGCAAGCAGCAAACAGCATGAAAAAACAATTATACTGTTGCACCTGTATGTACATTTTAGACTCCATTTTGTGGGGACCTTTTTCTAACATATACACTTCCAAATAAAGTAAGTGAAACACTGAATCTCTTTCCCTGCCTTTTTTTTTAAGGAAAAACTGATTTTCATTTTATAATAAAGAACAGATCTACAGGGTGGGGTTTTTTTCCATTTTATCCCTATTTTCAAGCACAAATACACCAGAATTTTATTAAATAATCCTCCACTTTCTGCCAACTTTGTCAAAAGATTATAATCCTCAAAGAAAATAATCAAGATTCTGTATGTATATATTCTATTATAAACCTCCCTTTTAGTCACTTAATTTCTCCATCAAAATGCCTACATGAAAAACTGCCTGGTTTATTCTGCAGACTAAGGAGAATTATCCTATAAAGACTGTTTCCTGCAAAGTATTTTGAATTACAGATCAAAAAAATAGCTCCTATTAACTTGTTTTTTAAATTATAGCCAAACATTTAGGTTTACCTACACATTCCCAATAGTCATACTACAGATATGAATTTTATTTTTATTACAGATGACATTTATTTCATTGTCTAATACTTACCATAACTAGTTCCATAGTAACGGGGCTGCCAGTATTAATTACATTTCCTAGGTGGAGAACCATGGCACAAAGAAACTGAACGAGGTGTAACTTCATGAGTTTTTTATTACCTTTGCTATTGCACCTTCACAACAGGCTTAACACTTTCTCTAAATGCCCAATACCTGTGTATAGTTCACATTTTAAAAAGATGAGCAGTGATGATTATCCAATTTCAGCAGTTATAACACAGTAATGCCACTTTCAATATTTAGAAATCCTGAGTTTCAATAAAAAAATTAATGGGTTTCCTTCAGGTGGCCTTGTGCTCTTAGCATTTTAATGGATCAAATTTCAACCTCTTTCTCTGCAAAATATGATTAAAAGCATATCTAAGAGAAAAATGCAGGTAAGATTATAAAATTCTAAATGCTAAAGAACAAAAATTATCATGGGATTTGGGGTGTAGGGTGAGAAGATAATGCTAAACCATGGCAACAATTATCAGTGTGATAAATTTTCTGTTCAGTTTTTTCATATATCCCCATGTCTGGGACCACAAATGGCTATAACAGACCCTTATTTCTTCTTTAAATTCTTTTATGTTGGTTCTATATTCTTTAGAAGGCAAACTTCCTTGCCTTTTTCATGTCCTTCATTCCTTAATTTCCTTTTCCTTGTTCTGTTTCCCTTAATTTAAAATCTTTATTTCTCCTGTGTAATTTTTGGCTATTTCAAAGTAGCTGATATTCCATTCCCCTTCTTTCCAAACATCCATTTTATTGGGATTAGGAGAAATCCAATGTACAGTAATTTCATGACCATAAGGCACACCGGACTATAAGGTGCACCTCCAGGAGTCGGCAAATTTTGCAACTTTGTATATTACATAAGGCAAACCGACTATAAGGCGCACTTTTTTTTTTGCCGCGAAGATCCGTGCTGCGTTCAACAAAGTAATGAAATAGTAACAGAAACCCGTGATCTTGGAGTTTACTGGCAGGTGCTCAATTTGCAAACATTTTTCACAGATTGGTGTAGCCTTTAAACGCAGCCCCAAGTGCCCCCCCGTGCACGGGCCTGGCACTCCCGCCCACCCCTGGCTGGCGAGGCGGGGCTCAGGGCGGTCGCGGCTCACACCTCGGGGTTGCTGCAGCTCAGGGTGGCGTGGGGCCACCCCCAGCTCAGGGCAGCGCGGGGCTGCCCGCTTCCCTCCCTTCCCGTGCGGCTCCTGCAGGCTGGGGGCTGCCCGGTCCTGCCCACCCCGTGTGGCTCCTGCTGGCCGGGGGCTGCCCGCGGCTGCCCGGTCCCAACCCCCCTTGCAGCTCCGGCTCACGGCTCGCACTTCTGGGTTGGCAAATTTCGCAACTTTATCATTATATAAGGCGCACCAGACTATAAGGTGCACTTCCAGGTTCGGACCAAAATTTTAGTCAAAAGGGTGCGCCTTATAGTCGTGAAATTACTGTACATTATGCTCAACAGGGTGCATGGATATACAAAAGCCAAACAGAACACCGTGCTGTTTTTTGAATTTCCAGACCTGCTTTTTGAAAGACACTCTTAGCTAAAATCTGTCTCCCTATCAAGTCTTAAAAGTACCACTGTGTGTACCCCAAAAAGGTGTATACTCCATTTAGTTAGGTTTATACAAAGTATACTCAAAAACCAGCATGTCCCAAACAGTAAAGACACAAACTTGAACTACAGCTGGAATTAGTTTCGGGACATATATACTAAGTTATCTTTTTTCCTATTGCAGCCCAGTTGCATATCTAAAAAAATATATGTACTTATAGGTAAACTTGTAGATAATAAATACGGTTCCTACAATTCTAGGAGGATCCCCAGGTAGTTTTCACTACATGATATAGTAGTGTTACATTCATATCCTTACAAAGCTATTCAACCCGCACAAGTGATTTGTGCAGCTGGCAAGCATTTGACAACTGACAGAAGGATAAGAGAAAACAGTTTAAACTATTAAGTTCGTTCAGTCTGCAAGCAACTTTTATGGACTTACACCTGCAAAACTTTCACCTACACTGCAGTGGGGACACTGAAATGTAGAGTGGTTCACCATAGCACAACAACTTGCAATACCTAAATGTCAAGGTAAGAGAAAAAAAATAATCAGAGGGAAGAGGAAAACCACTTATCCTCTGACCATGAATCCACCATGGATGAGTGACAGCATATTATTTTTCTTATCTGAAACTCAATACTGCTAATATTATAAAACAGGAATATATCAATTCAGGATTGACTGCATAAAAATACACTAACCTCATATACTTCTTTTAAGCACCCTGATGATAATGGAAGATATTATTTTCCTTTATTGCTTTTGAGCCTTGTCTGTTAACAAGTTTTGAGTTCCATTTGAACATCATTTCAATAAATTAAACACCTGAGTAACTGTGTGTTCCTATTTTACAAAAAAGAAAATGTCTAAACACAGACAACTAATACACCTGTTTATAACAGCCAATTTTGTGCAGAAATGCCTGTTGAACAAACAGCCAGAAGAAATGCTAGCATTCCCTAAGAAGAGTGACTAATGAAACATGTTTTAAAGAACCTTTTACTGAGGATTTTCTATTTCAATATTTCAGATTTTAATAATAATAAAGGAAAAAATATTGATGGAAAATATATACTCAAAATTATTCAATGTAACATTTATGGTGGACATTTCACTGAGATACATTTATTCCTACAAACTACTTTGCTCTTCACAAAAATTCTTCTCTGAGCAAAGTTTTTATTACTAAGTTTGATACTAGTGATATGTTTGTAGGTGTCTCTTGAAGGAAGGATGAGTGTTTTGACTGAGTGTTGTTCTACACATATCAAGAGACAACAACCAAAGTGCTTACCATCCTTTTTGAAGGCAGAATGGTGGTTAATAGGTTAATTGATGAGCACAAATTAATTAATAAAATGCACAGCTGTACACAAAGTGAGAAATGGAATGGAGGTAGCTGAAAGAATGAAGACCTACAGGATTGGTAAGGCAGATGCCTCAACTAGAGCACAGGTAATAAATCTAAAAAAAACCCCATCATGTATGGGGGGCAGCTGTGAAGAGCCTTGGAAGTTTGAAAGCTTGAACATAATGCACCAAAACAGGAAGAAAAACAGAGGACAATGTTTTAGAGTGAAGCTGGTAAAAATAAAAGCAGCCAAGATAATACTAGCAGCTAACTCACTTAAATGTGTGCTTATATATATGTGAGAATATTTTTAAAATTTATTCTGCAGTTGATATTTTTCTCTACAATGAAAATTAAAAATAAAACTGACTTGGACTGAGTTCTAAGGCATAAAATATAAAATTTAATTCCTGAAATCTTCCAATTCTCCATATACACATTTCTATATTGATTTAAGTACCTACATTGCCAAAAACTTCACTACCCTCACTTCAACTGGAGCGTTGGCCAGGCTACGGATTATCACACAACATAGATTGAGGCAATCAAAAACAAGTATTCTTCTCAGATGTTAAGTTCCCTGCACTTTTTCATGACTTCAAAGATACAATGCAGTATTTTACTCCCTGCTTCTGCTCTAAAATGTAGAAATCCTCCAACTTAGTTGTACTATCCAATCAACAAAATATTCAATTTTCAAGGAATAGTCTCGCAAAAGTATTTTTCTGTTCAGTGATTCAGGATTTTTGTAATGTTAAAATTCTTACAAGGGGAAAAAAAAGGAAAAAAGAGAGGAAAGACTAGAATGATGTTTTATTCCTGTTTATATAGAAAGGGTCTTTTCCATCCAGGGCTGAATATTTACATTAAAGCAAGTAACAAGATGAGAACAAAAAAGAACTGCAGGTGAAAACTGGCAGAAGCAAATAGTTCATCTCTGCTTTTAAAATACATCAGATGAAGCATACCTGTATACGCTGGGATAAAGAGAGGCCTGAATCTGCAGGGACAATCTGTATTCGCTGTGGTGTCCCATCCATTAGTGTTTGTGTACCACCTTCCTGGGAATGTGTAACCTAGGAAGAAGAAACAAATGCAATGGACTGACAACGAATATACTATGATAATAGATCCACTACCTTAATGGATTAAACCTTAAGGTTTCATGAACCTCCAATTTCTCTGAACAAGGCCATGGAAACTCTGACAATTTTATTCTATAAAAAATATGAATGCTTGTAGTCTTAATTCAACACCTTAATTTTTCTAATTAGAAAATTCTGATTTAAACCCATTTTGAAATACTTTTCAATTCGAAATTTACAAACACTTTTACTTAAAGCAATTAATTGTTGACAAGTCCATGTATGTCAACCAAACGGAATATTCACTATGTTGATGCTCATGAGACACAATACCTATCATCATAGCTGTGCAATGTTTCAATAAATGTACTTTAATGGCTCACTTGAAGTGACAGAAGGGGTTTTGCAAGGAAACACAGCAATTGGCAGTTTCAAGCTGTTTTTCTGTTGAAGAATTCTATATTGGGGAACTATTAACAAAGGTAGGGAAAACTAATGAATTGCATGAAGTTTGCAAACAGTGCATCTATCTTGTATTGAAATCTCTGCATGAATGCTCTCAGACACAATTGATGGAAATATTTTAACTGTTATCAATATTTTACAAATTCTTCACATCCCACAGCCAATGGCATATGGGGAAAATTATTATTCATTACACTATCCGTCAATAAAAATTAAGGACAGCTGCTATTTGTAAAGGCTTGATCAGAAAGGCCAGATTTTTTGGAGTACAAAGAAAATTTGTCTTCACAGAGTTTACAGACACCTTCAAATGGAAATTTTTGTCTTAAATTCCTGGGCAACTCCAAAACCTTTTTGCTATTCAAAACCTGCCTGCAACATCCTGCAAATCTGTATTACCAATAATTCCCAGTATTTACACCATTATACAAATACTCCTCTGCCCCTGATTGCCCCTCTGCCCCTCTCAATTAATATAGTGAATATATATGTATATTGCAGCAAAGGTACTATTTTCTAACAGTTTGTGAGGGTTTTTTGTTCCTCCTGGATCAGCTTCCTAATTTGGCAACCATACCATTATCTAAATGTTAGTACCAGCAGACAAAAGCAGGCCAGAATACGCAGCTGGAGGTCACCATGAGAGAGGGACACAGTGGAGGGTAAGACTTCCCTTTATAGCAGAAATACAAGCTCCCATGAGCCTATGCTGATTTTGAAATTTTGCCCACAAAGGTGTTACTTTTGGTAGCAGTATCAATCTGCTTGCTCCTCTCCCCTCACTGTGGTAAGTAAAACTGGCTAGTTAGTCATTCCATGATCTGGAACAGGACACCAATGCAGGCTGAAAAGCAGCCCAGCAAACAAAGGCTATTCTTAGCACAGATCAAACCTTCAATCCAGTCTTCACAATGCTCAGAAGCCAATCAGAGCAAATGAGTGAGGCTAAGCTGCTGGGGAGATTGGTTAAGATGCCAGCATTACCAAAAGAAATGCTTGTCAAACTACTGCCCAAGCCATTTCTGAACACTGCTTTCAAAAAATACTCCATTTTTATGAGTACAAGTACTTTTAAACAATTTATCCATTCCTTTGCTTAAGTAAAGGACAAAAAACCGCTTGTTACCCAGCAGCATCTTCCATTCAAGAGAGGTACTTTCAAGCACTGAAGTTCTACATCAGCCACTCAAACTACCAAGTACCCGTGGTGGTTCAGAAGCAACTGAAGTTTTATGTGCATTTACTTTTGCTTTACAAAATAAGCTATGTAATATAGAACTGCTTTACATTTGCTCCTTTAAAATGTCATGATCCATAAGTTGTGTAAGGTGAAACTGCTTTTTAATCCCACAAAATGTCAGCTTGACAGTTTTACCTCTATGCAGAATATAAGGTTTTTTTATTGCAGTTAATACTGATAAGAATAACTGCAAATCTTGTTAAAAATTGTACTTTTTATGTGTGACAGACTGTTTCAACAACTATGCAGCTTTCCTCTGTTACACTAAACTGGCAGGGCTGTGGAAATGAACCACCATATACTTACTGTACCCAGCCACAGATTAAAGAAAGAACAACGCTGAAGGCTCTTGGCAGGTAGCTTCCCTATATGAATCAAGAAATGCGGTCTTGACGTAGAAATAAGAATTATCTCGCACTGAGCAAAAGATGACTAACAGATGGCAGAATCTGAGCAATGACAATCACTGCACAACGACCCATACAGACAGGCTTATATTTTGCTTCAGTGTTTTGCTTTCACACAAAAAGTCCTAAATTAACAAAAGTATGTTTGTGAACACCATCATAAAATTGTTGTGGAAATTTTGTGATTTAAAGTGCTTCATGAACAATTGATATTATTAAAAAAAATCAAAATCTATGTACAAAACACTTCTGACCATTTCAATGATACACAGAAGCATTTCCATTCTCCTTAATATTGGAACACCTTTTCCTTTCAGGTTCTACTCATGTACTTTTTCCTTGTAAATTCAATTAAAACTATTTCAACATCCAAGAGAATTGTAAATGCTAGCAAAAATACTGCTGAAGTTCTCTAGATCTTAAACTATGATTTTTCAGTGCTTACAGAGATTAGGAATACCACCAAGAAATTACAGCCTGTAGGTAGGCAGGAATGTAAATCATTGCATGGAAGCACCCATGAGAATGCTTTCCTTGCTGATTCCACCTTTCAGGCAGCACATTCATGCATGGCCTATAACATTGACAATAATTTTGGCTTAGGAGTCCCAGCTTGCACTGCCCTCAGGGATGCTTTTCAGTCCTTCCAACCATGTGTCTGGTTGGGCTGCACTTTGTACGAAATAAGGGCACTGATCACAACCAAGAGGGAGATGACATTCCTCCACTATACTGTAAGTTTGGTTTTTTTCCTACTTTTGTCCACCGGATGCTGACACACAAAGCTTACATGAGCAAGATTAGCAGAGCGTGAGAATAAGTGGCTAAGTGAGGACTGGGGAATGGTTAAGCTGCCAAATATGATGTGACTGTCTCAGACACAGTAAAACCCTGCTAAAGGACAAATTCTAACCTACACTGATGACAAAATAGCCATGAAAACTGTAGAGCTGTGATTTCACCAGGAACAGCTACAGCTCTCTGCAGCACTGCACCTTCACTCTATTTTCTCCCCTGCCTTCCTTTGGCTACCAGCCATCTTCTTTGTGCTGGTTCTGGTAGTCATCGGAGCCTTCTCAGACCCTACTCTGTTAACCCAGCAGAAATCCTTCTACTTGTTTTAGCTGGGTTATTAGCTTGCTGTTGATGGGGAAAATAACAAGTAAAGAAACAGAAAAAGGACCCTCTCTCTCCCATGGTACTGAGATACTAAGTCAGCACAGTGCCTCCTGGAATCACATTATGAAATTGAGAAACAACCCCACAGAGGCTAAACTCCATCATCACACCATCCTCTGAGTGGAATGTACACTTCAGCTAGCTTTGACTAGCCTTGTACTGTCAAAAAGAAACAAATATAAACAGGGAATATAGCCCTATTTAGACCTCAACAAATGATTATAGTCCCAAAGCAAAACTGCATTAAACATAAGTTCTCACCTAATAAAGAGGACAACTAATAAAAAGAAAACACCATACATCCCATAAACCACTGATGTCCTTTTGAGATAGCCTTAGCAACACTCAGATGCTACAAAAATAAAAGTTGTGAGAATTTATTTAGAGTAGAATTAACCATCCCATCCCCCACTCCAACTTCTCCATCTGAAATTAAGGCTAAGAGGAAATAAAACTACTTGAGAAATAAGTCTATGTCTAGACAAGAATCCAAGAGTGGATATTTCAAGCTAAAGAGTAACATTTATTTAACACAAATAAATAACTGCCTCTATCTAATTTAAAGTGGTGCTAATTTTAAATAGTCTATGCTATGCTAAAACTTTCTAGATAACTATGTATACTCATATCCACACTCTCAAACTATGTGTGCATCTCTGGCAGTTCTCTGGCTGCAGTACACAGATTCTGCACACAGGTCACAAAGAACCAAAACTAGAAACCTCCATAAACAGCAGGTCAACCTTTCTTTTGACAAGAACAAGCGCATATATCTGAATGTGAAGAACATGGCAAAACCTCACTAGTGAAAACAAAAATGAAAATTAAGTAATTGCATAGTTGTAAAGTAAAAGCTGTGTCCTGACTATGTTAACTAGAAGTGAGTAAAGAAACTACACAACCAGATGGCTCTCTGAAAACCACTACAGGCCAGACAGCAAGCTGAAAAGCTAGTGACTTATTGGAAACACTGTTAGATTGTCCTTAACTTCTGTGGGGTGAACTTTGGCAAAAAAGGCTTTGCAGCATAACTTTAAAATGGACATACTAGGCTCTTCTGCCTTCTGAGGGAAGTGTCCAGAAGCCTTGTCTGTACCAAAAATTTTATCTTGCGATTTTGGTTTTTACATATCAGTCTGTGCATTTTATTATTCAATTTGTCTTAAAAAGGACTCAAAATTTATGTACCTCTCCCATTTGCTGTTCAAAAATTTGATGGGCCAGTTCCTCTATGGTTGCCATGATCTTTAATCACCAGAATTTCCTGTCAAAGAAAGGAAAGAAGATGCTTAACATCTGTAGTTTCAAAAGTAAAAATATCCTGGGGAAAATACAGTTCACATAACTGCATTCACAATTTTATGAAGATGACATCCCTGCAGAATTTATAGTTTGATTATAGTAGAAAAATAAATAATTTGCTATTTGCAAACTTTGTATTGCTTTATTTAAATAACTCACACAGAGACTTCCTATTTTTCCTCCTCTGCTTTTCCAACAAATGATATAGTAAAATCACTGTGAGAACAGAAGTTTATTACTGACCATGACATCACGAGGTACATATTTAGCATCTTAAAAAACTGGAACACAGACAGTTCTGTTAATGCAAATCAATAGGGGCAAATCTAACTTCTTCTGAACTCACAAAGATTTTTTTAGTATTAACAGGAGCGCTTGAAAGTCAATTTTGTAACTTACAGAAGGCAGCATGTGGGACATAGAAGATAAGTATTTACAAAAAAAGAATGCTGTTTCATTATCAATACTGTAGCTACAGTGCAAGTCCAAATCTTCATAAGAGTTTGTGGGGTTTAACAGACACTGCTACATTAATGCAGTATAAAAGATTCAGATGCATGCCATGTTTATTTGGAAAGGCATATATTATATTATCAATATACAAATATTCACTAGGCAGCACTTAAAAGGAACAATCACAAATCATAAAGCACCGTATAAAGAATTTTACTGACAAAAGCGAATTAAAGACTGCAATACCTGCTTCTTGCACGAACAAAGACAGTGCTCTTACACTAATACTGGTTTTCATTCTTTAACTTTTCTGGAACTCCTAAGAATTATCTCCTCCTCAGGAACTCTCGAAGCCTCCCTAATGAGCCATGCAAATAAAAAATTTAACTCTCTTTTAACTTAAATTTAACTCAAGCTAATTCTGTTCTTAAAATTGGAAAGAGAAATCTTTTTTGACTAGAGCAAGAACTGAAGCCCTTAGAGGTGTGTCCAATGGTATACTAAAGCCTAATGTGAAAGGGAAAATACAGAAATATTTGGGCACTGTAGACCACTCTAAATCACTCACTAGCATGCCGCATTATTAGTTAAATTAGGACAAAAAATAACAGGCATGCATATAAAGATATTATACTGAAGCTTATGCTGAAAAGCATTATCTCCTAGGAAGATCTAGGTGTCAGCATCCTTGCAGGAGCATTCTGTTAGCCCACTTCTGCAACCAGTGAGCTGCAGCATAATCACTATTCAAAAAGCACTTAAAATTTTCAAGGCAAGCAATGCGTCTTTCAATGTCTTCTTCTTTAAAATAAAATAATAGCAACGAAATAATAGCAACGAAATATTGTAGTGCCAGAAATGAGTGCTACTTCAATACAAAATAACAAAAAATATCACCTTGAGGTATTAATTTGCACCAGCCAGTTAGTTCTCCTAAATCAGATGCAACTGCACTCACAGTCAAGATGTACTAGTAAAACAACTTAGCTTGAAAACTGAAAGTGATTTAAAATGACACGTTTCACCTCGGAGTAAAGCAGTGAAGGAATACACATGTATTAAACTATGATGGACCAGCTGTAGGGTGCCAACCAGTTGTTGGCTCTCAGAGAGGCATAAACCTAGCAGCGAATTTCTGAAACTTATCTAAAAGAGACTCATTTGAACTACACTTGCATGAACATAGGACATCAAGTATGCAAACAAGACTGAACTCTTATGATGAAGAGCTCAACTGAAATGGGTCAGGAAGTATTCCCATAAGAGCAGACAGCAATTTTGAGGGTTGGTAGTCAGAAGCACTAACCTCTCCACCAGTACAGTTCAGTTATACCCAGAACTGCTTAACTTATCCTTCCCCAGAGACAAAAGTGATATGACTTTAATTGTCCTAGTAGGAGGTTCCTATTAATAGTATTTTTAGATATTATACTAGGGTCGACTAAGGACTTTAAAAGTACTAACAGGAAGTATATTTCTTCATGTTTCAATGCTCAATTTAATATAAATGACAACATCTCTCATTTTATTATATTAAACTGTTGATATAGCTGTCTAATAACTGCCTTGATTCTGAAGTAATATCCTTTAAAAGTGTATGAGCAAACCACATCAGCATGAAGACACAACATGAGAAAATTCTGTCTATTCCAAAGATCTTCTGTTTACTTTGGAAAAAAGTGTCATACCCCTGAAATTTTACTGGTACAAAACCAAAGTTTGTAAAATTTTAGTAGTCTAACTTACCCTGCTGGCACTGTTAAACCAGTTTGTATGTATGGAATGAAAAATTATTCTTCTAATTACTATGTATGGAATGTGTCTTAATACAGGGGTCTTTCCTAGATGAAATCAACCTGTTAAACTAATGAAGTTACACAAGTATGTTCTAGATGCTTTAGAGGTAGAGGTACATTAACTAGTTATGACTGCAGAAGTTACTTCGAACTTTATTTTTTGTTCTTTTATCAGTGCACTGGTTTTGGCTGGAGGAAAGGTGATTTTCTTCACAGTAGTTGGTATGGGGCTGTGTTTTGGATTTGTCATGAATGCAGGGCTGATAATACAGAGATGGTTTTGTTATCTCTGAACAGTGCTTACATACAGCCAAGACCTTTTCTGCTTTTTTGTGCTGCCACACTGGTGAGGAAGTTGGAGGTACATGGGAGATGGGTGCAGATACAGCCAGGACAGGTGACCACAGGTATGTTCTATGCCATATGACATCAAGCTCAGTATATAAAAATGGGAAGAGGAAGAAGCAAACAGAACAATGGCACTTGTCTGCCCAAGTAACCATTACACATGACAGGGCCCTACCATCACAACCGATATTCAGCCAGCAATCTGCCCTGGAGATGGCTGAACACCTGCCGGTCAAGTGGATACAGTTAATTATTCCTTGTTTTGCTTTGCTTTTCCGTGTGACTTTTGCTTTCTCTATTGAACTGTGCTTATCTCAACCCACGAGTTTTCCAGCTTTTACCCTTCTGAGTCTCTCCCCAGTCCCACTGGAAGGGGAGTGAACAAGTGACTCCCTGGGGTTAAACCATGACACACGGTAAATACAAACACAGGAAGGTCAACATGACTTTTTAGGAAAGCTCCAAAAATTAGCATAACAGAAAACTAACTGCAAAAGAAGAGGAAACAATCTCTCTCTGTAGTCAAACTGCTTCAGTACTGAATTATTTCAATACACTTCAAAGTCAACTAAGGATTTTAGCTCAGGTCATCACATTGGGCTTACAGGTACACTGTACCTTAAAATGGAAACTAGTCCTCACTTCCATTATCAAACTACAGTAATTTCACTATTACAAGCCGCACTGACTATAAGCTGCATCTCTGGGTGTCGCCAACATTTCGTTCTTTGTCCATACACAAGCCGCACCTGATTATAAGCCGCTCTGTCGTTCGCAGCAAGGACCCGCATGCAACAAAGTTGCCAAACAGTAACAGAATCATGGGATCGCGGGGTTTACTGGCCCGCTCAGGGCTGCCAACGGGGCCGGGTGGCCCAGCTCGGCGCCAGTCGCTGCTGCTGGGCTCGCTCGCGCCAGCCTGCTGCCTGCACCGCTGCCACCACATTTGCTCGACCTGGCCTGGCTCTGCTGGGCTCCCCCACACTGCTGGCCCTGGGTTCTGCTGGGCTCTGCTGACTGCCCCCCCACCTTCCCCCACACCACCAGCCCCGCCTCTGCCGGGGCCGGCGAGGCTCCAGCTCGGCTTGGGGCTGCCGCGGGCTCTCACTTCTGGGTTGGCAACTTTTAGAACATTGTTCATATATTAGCCGCTCTCAATTACAGGCCGCACTTCCGGGTACGGACCAGAACTTTAGTTAAAATGGTGCAGCTTGTAATCGTGAAATTACTGTAATTATATACTAATTAAGAATTCAGCATAGCCCGTGCCAAAGTTGTTTAATAAATTCCTACACATAAAATAGAATGCACTTAATGATCCCTCTATGATTAAGCGTGCCTGAGTTAGTGCTTAAGTAAGTTAAAGAACAGCCCAAGATTTCTTTATACATTAGAGCAGTTTTCTGCAGTGTTTTGTAGATAATAAATTAAGCCAAGGAATTCAAACACATTTGTGAAACAAATGATGCTACTGCGCTCAATGCTTCATATAAGAAAAGATCAATGAAGATGGCAAGCTAAATGAGCTATTCTTGGATTATTGTTCTATATATCACATCGTTCAAGAGGGTAGAACAGTTGGCAGATTTAAAGGAGTAAGATTCTCTTTATCAATGAACTGAGGAACATTTATGTGATCTTTGACACCCAGTTAGATTCTGTTTTTCTAAATATGCATGAAATGAAGATTCAGACAGTGCATATATAAAGGACAAGTAACAACATGAAACTGAAGCAGCTGGACCTGCAGGTAAGCAAGGGAAAATGAGACGCTTGCAAAAGCGTAAGGGAGTAATTAAAAGGCACAGAACAATGCAGAAAGAGATGCATTTGTAGGCATGCCTGTTCAATTAATTTAAAATCAGTGCTCTCACCACCTTCTCTTGTAAGTAAGTGCTACAGTGGGAGGAGGAAACATGAGAAAACAGAATCACAAGGCTATATTTTCAGGTGGCTGACAAATAAGTTTTACTGTCTGGGCCACCAAAGGGATAGTCCCACTTTCAGGCCTTGGCTTCTGGTTCTTTTATCATGGTATCTCCAGAACCTGCTCCATAAGGTACAGGTGAGCTGACTTCGCTCACTAGTGCCACAATCAACTGGGAAAAGGAGGAGGAAAGGCAAGGGGGCTGTCTGCAAGTGGAGCCTACTCACAGGAGCACTGGCTACATGCCAGAACTAGGTAAGGAGATAGCCAGTTAATCAGGTCAACCTGCCTCGTGTACTGTCAGCCATAGTCTGAATCTCCACCTGAAGCCTACAAAAGGAAAAAAAAATCAGAAAAAAACTCCAAACTGATTCCCTGCACCAGAGCTGAAGCTGCACCATGAACCAGGATGCTCATCTGACCAAAGACTTCCCCATTCACTGGGGAAGTGATTAGGTTCTGCCAGATCCATTCTAGCTGGCACAGAAAGATCACTCTAACACAAAACAGCAAGGGCAAATCCTTCTTTCTGAACACTTGGAGGCAGTACATGCTCCATGGTACAGTTACAGTATTTCCTGAGAGGCAGCTCCACTGCTGGCTTTGTTGCACTCCACATTTGCCTTCATGGCTGTATAGCTGTAAACTCATCTTCTGACTTTATTCACCCTGCACCTAACAATTGTCACACACAACACAGGCAAAACAAGCAGAATCAAGACACTTCTTTTTGGAAAAAAGCTCACAATGGCATATCAGCTTAAGTATAATGCCAAATTGCCCATTCAGGTGTTATGCAAGATGACCATTTGGAGTATTCACTGAACTACAGCCACGGATGAGGTAGTTGATAGATGAAGGTACTCTACAGAAATCAGCAAGCCTCTTCAACAGCACTACTAAGACAACCCTTACAAACTTGCACATCAGCATATCCATGGAAGCTTCCTTCAGATAAAAAGGAAAAACAAAACAAAAACCCAAACAAAGACACAAAACCCCCATACAACAAAACTGAGTTTCTCACACATCCTTCCAGGAAATCACTGTTGACATTGTCCCATGTAAAATATTCTGGGGGATAAACTGATCAAGAGCAGCCCTGCTGAGGACTTGAGGGCTCTCCTCAATGAAAGGCTGGACCCAGCCATGGGCACTCAACCCAGAAAACCAAACGTGTCCTGGGCTGCATCCAAAGCAGTGTGGGCAGCAGGGGAGGGAGGGAGGGGATTCTGCCCCTCTGCTCTGC
>PYHW01010644.1:2312719-2412300 GCA_013186435.1 Turdus rufiventris | reverse complement strand
CACCAAGATGATCAGAGGGATGGAGCACCTCTCCTGTGAGGAAAGGCTGAGAGAATTGGGATTGTTCAGCCTGAAGAAGAGAAGGCTTAGGGTAACCTAACTGCAGCCTTCCTGTACCTGAAGGGAACCTACAAGAATGTTGGAGAGGAACTTTTCTCAAGGGTGTATAGTGACAGGACAAGGGGGAATGACTTAAAACTGAGAGCGAGCAGGTTTAGTTTAGATATATTAAGAAATTCTTTACTGCGAGGGTAGTGAGGCCCTAGAACAGGTTTCCCAGAGAATCTATGGATGCTCCATCCCTGGAAACATTCAAGGCCAGGTTTGATGGGGCTCTGAGCAAACTAATGTAGAGCATAGCATCCCTGTCATGGCAGAGTGGTTGGAACTAGATGACCTTTATGTTCCCTTCCAACCCAAGTAGTTTGTGATTCCCTGTTTTTTTCATTTGTTATCAACTACACTGGATTAGATTTTGTTAAAGAGGGTGTGGGTGTGTGTTCATTAATTTTTTTGTTTGGTTTGGGATTTTTAAAATTCCTATAAACATGTGAAAAGCACTCTGAAGAAATCTTTATATAAAGGCCAATTAAGAGTCATGTTGACACATGGTCCTGCTAATACTTCAAAGGAAACAAAATAACCACACTAAATGGGGTAGTTCTCACACCACAGTCACTGCTAAATTATAAACAGGAACCTCAACTTATTTGGAATGAAGTAACTGTATGAGAGCTAATACGCCAATAGCAGAGGGTTTGGCTTTAGTTTTTTGGTGGTTTGCATTTTTCAAGTTTCCACTTTAACTTCTAAAAAAGGCATTCAAATACTGAGCTTAGTCCAGCCTGGCTTATTATTGAATTGAACAAAAGTAATTAAAGTTAAACAAATGTAAATAGCCTTTTAGAGAAGGCTTGACAAAGTCAACAAAATTAATCTAAATATTGATACAGAAAGGCAGTCCACAGACCATGCATTTCAGAAAGGAATGTATTTTCTTATAAAATCTGTAGCACTGTATCAGCAGATATATGGGACTCAGACAGCACAAGCCATCTTCCTGTCTCAGAAAACTGGAATTTTAAAGAGTTTGGTTTTACATAAAATAAATCCTTCGCTCATTTAAGATTCTGGCAAGTAATGCAGTAATCTCTGGAATGAAAAGCCAGTGACTGAAGGGCAGAAATATGGACAGGTCTGCATACACAAGAGTAAGAATTTAATTAAATGTACCTTCACAGTTTTATCCAAAAAATTCTACTGATATAATTCTGTTTTGCAGCAGGTTACTTTATCCCAGTAATGGATACAACGTGCCTTTGGACAAGTGAGTTTGGACAAGTTAAAGTGCTAAAAGCAGCCTGAAACACAACTAAGGGGACAAAAAAAAGGGCAAAACAAAACAAAGAAAACAAAACAAACAACCAAAAAACCCCCAAAACTTTGCCAAAAAGTTACCCAGGTACAGTTTAGTTTCCCTTGATGGTCACTGTTGATTGCACACTGCAGCCTATGTGTGACAAAAAGCTGTGCCAGCCAGAGCCTGTGGGTGACCCTCCCCAGCAGGTTACTGCTTCTTCCACAGGGGATGTTAAACCCACCAAGGCCTGAGGGTACCCTGATCTCCATCAGCCAAAGCAGCTCAGGTTAGCAAAGGCTGCTGTTAGAAGTGCTTAAGCCAGGATGGCTGCTGAAGCAGGACACACACCCCCTGTACCAGCTGCAGCACTTGCCAGCTGAGAGCCACACTTCGTCCACCAGCAGAACAAACACGAACCAGTTAAGATGTGACACCACTCTAGTCCTTACATGCAGTTAAGACTCCTTATTTAAGCAAGAGGTACTGCTTTTTTTCAGGGCTTTTTGACCCAAACATTAGACACAAATTTGTTTCTTTAGGGAGACTGCTTTCCTTCGCAAACTCCAGGGAAACTCCAGCAAATTCACTGGCTGCACAAACTTTAATTACATAATACAATAAGCACATAATACAATTAATACAAAAATGGAATAAAAGCATAGAGAACAACATAATCTTACTATTGTAAACATGAGATTTCCCATTATGGATCAGTCAGTTTTCACAGGTCTACCATATTAGCTATAAGCATTCTGTAGCTGTATTTCACAGGTGAGCTATTTAACTGCATCCTACAATATCAGAAGGGTTTTGTTTGGTTTTGGCTCCCTGCACAAATCTCTGCTCCCCCTGCCCTTTAATAACAATACAATCATGAAATAATTCATGTTGAAAGGCACTTCTGGAGGTCATCTGGTTCAAGCTCTTTTCCCCCAAGACAATATCAGCTTCAGAGTTACACATGTTGTTTAGAGCTTTCTCTTCACAGGTTAAGAACCTTAAACTGAAAAATTAAAGCAGACTTTAAAAAAGCACCAAAAATATGAAAACCCCAAACAAAAAAACCCTCCTATCCCACAATCTAGCCCCTCAGATATGGCTATTTTTAAAGATAACAGAATTCCCATGAAATTGGTTCCCTTCAAGAGTATGTTTCACAAGAAAATACAACCAGAAAGAAAACCAGAAATATTAATAAGAATTGAGGAGAAAATTTAAAGCACGTTAATTTAACTACTGTGAGCTTCTTTTTGTAATAAGCATCTTGATTTGTTACTGCAGAATGCAGCAGACTTAGTAAGTGGTGTCCAACCATTCAGAGCAGTGCAAGCAGCTGAGGACTGCACAACTCTGGGGTGACCTCCGTTACCTTCCTTGTACTATCACACACATACAGCTGACCACCATCACATGAAAATACTTTGTTCTGTGATAAGGGAGGTTCAGCAGTATCTCTCGAAAAGGAGCTACAGAGAGAAGCAGACAAATATTTCACAGACCTTAAGACTTCACTCAAACAAGAGCCCACAAGTGCCCCTGAGTAAAGTTGTACAGCAAGGAGCAAATCATGGGCTAAATGCTCTGTTGGACATCTCATGTCACAACTGCCAAACATGGACTAAAGGGGGCGGGGAAAACATTCGCGGAATTATTTTCAGAATAGTAACTTACAGAAAAACCATACAAAATTAGAAAGAGTCACCAGATGAACACTGTCCAACTGGCACAGAAATTGTGATGTTTTCCCACCGTTCAAATACTTCTATTTCTACTTATATAATGCTGAATCCAAAACCAGGAAGCTGTGCTATAGAAAACTATTTGAATTTTTTCCCATCTTATTTTTCCATGACAAGTGTGGATGCAACTCTTCCTGCTACACCACTTTCCCAAGTCCACTCTGCTGACATTAGTAGCTTCAAGTCAGAGATTTCACATAAGAATGATTGCCTAACTCGGTTTTTCAAGAATCATGTTCACACAGTCATCTTTCAGTATGAAGATTTTTTCCCTCCTCTGTTGTTTCAGTTCATTTGCACAACACACTGCATCTCTCTATTCCCTCCACAACCTGCAAATGTAAGCACATCCTGGGGCATGCGGCCATGCTTTTTACACTTAAAGCAATACATGGCAACAAAGAAAAAATAAAGACTCCACAAACTCCGCAGCTTAGAAGAAACACCCCACCCAACGAGACAGAAATAAAAATAATGCTGGGTGTTACTCAGGACATACTGCCTTAACCCAAATAAACGCACACAGCCGCCAGGGATGTACAAAAGGAGCGAACCGGTCTGCAGGCAGAGTGGCTGGGAGGTTCGGGGAAGCTCACGGTCACCCCCGGGAATGCTGAGGCGCAGGGCTCGGGAGGGGGGAAGGGAGGTGCGCCGAGGCCAAGCTACAGCACAACGACAGGGCCCCTCCGTCCCCAGCCCTCCCTGCCGCCCCGGCTCGCTGCCCTCGCATCTCTCCTGCCCGGGGGTTCGCGGGCCGGGAGCGAGGAGCCCGTGCCGTGCCCGCCCCCGCCGCGCCGCTCCGCACAAAATGGCTGCGCGGGGCCGGGGCCCAGCACGAGGGGGCATCGCCCATCGTCCGCCGCCGCCTCCCCCCGCGGCTGCTCTGCCCGGCTCCCGCGGGAAGCGGCGGCCGGCATCGCCCGGATGCGGGGCGGCGGGGCACGCAAGCGGTTCCTGTAGGTGAAAGGTCGGGGGGCGCGGGGCCGCCCGGGGCCGGGCCGGGCCCCGGGGCGGGGCGGGCGCGTTCCGCTCCACGTTCCGCAGCGGTGGCGGCCGGGAGCCGCGCGGGCCCGCACCGTTACAGCGCGGCCGCCCTCGCTCCCCGTGCTCCCGCCGCCGGGCCGCGCCCGCTGCGGGGAGCGTCTCTGTCTCACCTGGCGGGCCCGCTGGCCGGTCCGGCGGGTTTCTTTGGCGGCGGCGCGGCTCCGGCTGCCGGGGGTCAGAGTTCGCGACCCCGCCTCCGCCGCCGCTCGGCCCCGCCCCGCCGCGGGCCCCGCGCCTGCGCCCGCGCTCCAGCCTGGCTCCGGGCGCGCGGCGGTGAGGGCGGGGCGCTGGGCAGCGGCTGCTAACGGGACCGGCCGGGCCCGCCCGACGGGGCCCGCAGCGTCAGCGCGGTTGGAGCAGACCTTTAAGAGCGCCCAGTGCAACCGGCCAGCCAGCGCTGCTGCCAGTGTAACACCTACAGACCACCCACCGCCAGATCCGCATGCCTCTTAAAACACCTCCAGGCAAGGTGACTCCGACGTCCCTGGGCAGCCTGTTCCAGTCCTGAGCATCCTAACGGATAAAAGATTTTTTTTCTCATCTGGAAATCTCTCTGGTACCGCTTAAAGGCACGGTAGAAGCGACCAGTCCCTCACCTCACTACGCCCTTCTTAGAGGTAGTTGTGAGAGAGCCATGAGGGCCCCCAAAGCCTCGAGACTAAACAAACCCGGCTCCCTCAGGCTTTCCTCATAAAGCATGTGTGCAGGACCCTTCACAAACCTTGTTGACCTACTCTGGCTTCACTTTTTAGAGTGAGGGGTGCAAAACTGAACACAGTTCTCGAGTGTTCTGCCCAGTGAGCAGAGAGCGCAAGTCTCCAAAGCCCCACTGCAGTTCCCTGCAGAGAAATGGCACCGAGTGGTGCTGGTCACCGCAGGTGCACAGTACAGCATTTGGGCTTTGGGGTGCTTGGGGGGCTCTCCCAACTGAAGCAGATCCAGAGGCAAGACTGGCAGATTGGGTTTGAAACGTGCCCCACGATGGAGGCACACACAGTGCCTTGCACAGTCACTGCAGTAGTTCAAGCAGCTGAGTCTGAAAGAGCTGCGCTTCACCTGCATGGCAGAAGCAAGTTCCATCCTTACACGCCAACAGTACCCGGAACAGCTCTTGGGAAGGCAATGGCCTTGCTGCCAATGAGTGCCCGTTCCTGCTGGGGTGGTGCCACAGGAACAACTTGCTGCTGCTCCGGCTCTGTCTTAACATCTATTTGGACCAAAGTTGTGTCAGCTACTTATTTAGTTTATGCTAATTATTTTAAATTGCTCTGATTTTAAGTAAGTTTTATACTTTAAATACAGCCTTTTCCTTCTTTCATCTGTTCAATGAAGATGGATCAGAGATCAGCAGCCACTTCAAGATCATTTAGGTCACCAGGGCTGTATGTGCAATTTCATGATCTGAAAATAATTTATACCATTTAATGCAATTTCTACTGAATCAGATGACATGAGCATTGACATCGGAGCAGCAGTGATAGGAAAAATACCCCAAAGAATACAAGTAAATTTGTGTGTTAACATTAACAAAATTATGCACCCTCTTATCTTGTAAATTCCTTTACTCTTTTCTTCCCGCTCCCAGTCCCACAGCTGCTCCTGTATCTATAAAGCCTAGCTCAAGATCACTAGTTCAGTCAGGACTTGCAAGCATCGTATTTTGCTTTTTGATCAAAGACGTTCCCAAACACAAAATGCAAATGAACTCAGTGAAGAATTTTTAAGTCAGAAAAATTAACTTGCTAAGCAATTCCTTTAAGTGTCAAATGTTGCAGCACTCTCAATTTATGGTACTTGTCACTTCCCAAACTAGCTTGAGCTGCACATCCACTTTCTAAATGATGGAGCTTAGCACAGTTTAATTTAACAAATGCCAAGTATTTTGCACCAAAGCTTATTTAAGCCAAGTATTCTTATATCCTCAGTACAGCAGAAATGTCACTGTAACTGGTAAAACATACTTTGTTTTTTTTCTTAGCAAGTGACCCAATTCATATTTGATGTGCATATGAAGGCATACCTCTGTAGCTGTGTCAGCCAGGATTACAAGAGACACATCCCTATCAAAACCACACAGAGAAGCAAAACCTTTTCTGCTATTACTGCAAGTTTTCAAAAAACTGCTTTCAGACATACATAAAGAGGCAGCATAACTAACCTGACAGAAAAATCTCTCCTTCACATGCCCTGCTAAAATACCTATAGATTTAAATAACCATTTAGGTCGGAAAAGACTTCTAAGATCAACTTTTAGGCCAGCAACTGCTAAAGTCCACCACTTAAACCATGTCCCAAAGTGCCACATCTACACATCTTTTAAATACCTCCAAGGATGGTGAGTCCTCAGCTTCACAGGGCAGTCTGTGCCAGTGCTTGGCAACCCTTCCAATTAAGAGATTTTCCTAATATCTAATCAAACTCCCCTTTTGCAACTTGAAGCCATTTCCTCTTGTCCTGTTCCTTGTTATTTAAGAGAGGAAGCTGAGCACGTGGCTACAACCTCCCTTCAGGTACTTGAAGACATCAGTAAGGTTTCCCCTGAACCTCCTTTTCTCTGATTAAACAACTGCAGCTCATCACCCGCTCCTCATCAGACTTGTGCTCCAGACCCTTCCCCAGCTCTGTTGCTGTTCTCTGGACACGCTCCAGCACCTCAGTGTCTTTCTAGCAATGAGGTGCCCAGATCTGAACACGGCATTGTCTTGGGTTGCAGTGCAGGATGCAACCAAAAGTATGTATTCTGTCACCATCTGTCGAAACCGGGTGGGGCAGTGATCTTTATATTTTCCACGACTCATCCTTCCTCCAGGGCGGTATCTTCTGTTAATGGCCCATTGAGTCCCACTGCATGACTGATAAAATTATATCATCCCATTATGAGATGCTCCACCCAAGGGGAGGAGCCATGCATTTCCTACCTAGATAAAATCTTAGATTTGGAACATCAGGGCAGCATTTTCCCACTGGATTCCCAGAGGAATACCAGACCTTTCCACATCATCACTGGACCTTCAGAGGAAAACTGCACCGTTCTACAGGACCACTGCTTCAACAGACCCATATCTGTCACTACAGGACTGCACCACCATTTAGTCAGACTGCTACCCCTGACGGATGTCAGGTTGTATTCTCTGTCAGCGTTTTGTTATTTTGTATTACTGTATTTTTATTTTTAATTTTCATAGTAAAGAACTGTTATTCCTATTCCCATATTTTTGCCTAAGAGCACCTTAATTTCAAAATTATAATAATTTGGAGGGAGGGGGATTACATTCTCCATTTCAAGAGAGGCTCCTGCCTTCCTTAGCAGACACTTGTCTTTCAAACCAAGACAGGCATTTGAGGCATGGCCTCACCAGCGTTGAGTACACGGTGACAATCACTGCGCTGGTCCTGTTGGCCACACTATTCCCGACACAGGCCAGGATGCCATCAGCCTTCTTGGCCACCTGGGCACAGCTGGCTCAAGTTCAGCTGTTGTTGACCAGCACCCCGTGGTCCTTTTCCAGACACTCTTGCCTGCCCCAAGCTGGGGTTGTTGTGACCCATGTGCAGGACCCAAGGTGAGCAGAAGTTGTGATTCAGGCATACTTTGACTGATACAGCAGAACTACATTTTGCAAAAGGATTTATTAATGTAATACCCTTTATTTGACCTTCACATAGACTTAACCACGTTAATTCTTTAGAATAATTTTTAAAGTAAGACTGATGTGCAGGTAGTTGCAACAAATTCTGGTGTTTGAAAATCACTGAATACACAAATTACACAATACATAAAACCTGAAAATATTAAAAGACACAGACTCAAATAATGTGAATTTATTTATACAAAAATGATGAACATCCACAAGAATATTTACAACTTTAAACTGTTTTCAGTTACAAAATAAAAATTTAATTCTTCCATCTAAACAGTATGATTTAGGACTGCTCCAAATAAAAGCCTATTTGGATGGTAAATAGGGGACAGCAGTTACAACCAACAAATGCACTGAATGTCTTTCCAGACATCTCTTTATATTATGATGTAATAAACATAGTTAAGTAATTGAGATTCCATGCACAAAATATTCAGTAAAATGTGTTCCACAGCTGCTCAGTTTGTTTTAAGTCCTTTGGGCACATAGTTTTAAGTTAAAGAGAATTCAAGATCTTAGAAGCTTTAATTTATCTATGACTAAAAATGTTAAAATATTCAATGCTAATGTTTGTCTTATACTCTCCAATCTTAAATTGATTATGAATTATAGATTCTTATAAGAAGAGGTAGCCAGGTGTCTAAAAAGTTCTGATCTTGTTTAAATGTTTAGCCAAATCACTACATGAATATTTTACTTTTGATGGTAATGAATCAAAGTGGGAGATGAACTGGAAAAATGGGGCAAGTTTGAAAAGCAACCATCTGAAAATGTTATGAAAATGCTTGTGATGTGAGTTTTTTATATGACACAAAACACTAATGCAGGAGAGATGAAAAGAAGTATTCAAACACATTTACAAAGACAATTTATTTCACACAGAATGTGACTGCAATATGTATACTATTGTTCATAAGGCTCTGTTCCAATCTATTTCTGTCACGAATTTTTTGATTCATCAACCACTTCTGGAAGAAGTCCTCTGATTTCCAGAGAACACTTCAAACAATTTTCTCCCAATGCACCAAATCCTCTAGAGGTAGTTTGACAACACATGAAGCAGAACTTGGGCACCTTATTCAATGTGTGTTTTGACTTTTATTGCTGTGTTTTGCAACAGGGAAGATATCAAAGCATAAACTGAAATTAAATTAACTTGCTCCTAGCCAAATTTCTGATTCATTTGCTGCTTCATGACTTGCCATCTTTGTTGGTGTGCAGCGACTATGAAAATATGAAGAAGCTCTTCCCCTTGATACTGTAAGCTGGAAGAGACACATCACATCTATATTATATTGATATTGGTTTTGTTTTGAATACAGTAAAAATCATATCAGAAATCACCCTGAAGATACATGGTAATAATTTACTTAGCTTCAGTCAGCAGTTGTTTTCGAAAATTAAGTAAAAGCCCTTTGTATATATAAGAGAAAAGTATTCATTTAGCACATTTGTATTACAATAAAAGAGAATAAAGGCTTTTATCAGACTCCTACTGCATTTCCAGCACTATCTGGTCAAATCTCTAGCATTCCTGAGGGAAGTCAGATCTACAGCCTTAAGTCCCTGATTCATAAGGTACTCTACTGAAATGCTGAAAGTCAATGAAATTTCTTGTATAGTTAATATTAAGAATTTGACTTCCAGGCCCACTACTAACTCTTGGAAATTAAGCTTCTTAGCTTAGTAGCTCTGTCAGTATCTTGGACCTGGCTTTGAGGTATATTGAGGGAAAGAGGAGGATTTTGGTTTGCATTTTCATTCTTGGCCTTTTTGTGATGAATGTTAACTATTCTATCATCTCTTTCTGCTGTGAGGCCACAGAATAGCTATTAACATGGAATTCAAACTATTAATTAAAAGATAATTGCTCTTAATTTTGTTATCACAACTAGCTTGATTCAGGGGACTATGACAAGCATTTCATACAGTAAAATTTTAACTGACTACATATGCATTGCATTTGACATAAAAATGGCTTCCTTTTATACGGGTTTCATAGTTCTAGTTCCATTATGCTATTACAGTGTTAAACCTTTTTAAAAGTTAAATAGAATAAATGCACCAGAATCATCAGTGAGTATTTCCTAATGAGGTATACCGATGATTTTCTTTAGGAAAAAAACCCCCAAAACCCAAACACCTAAAGCTGAATTCTGCTTTAAAGTGTCAAACAAAACAAATCATATTGTAAACAAAAGGTATTTCAAAGAAGGGTATGCATTTTCAATGCCTTCTGCACTAAAAAAGCTCTGTCTTGGTATGGCAATTCCAGTTTAAATGTAATATTTAAATACACAAGTTTTAAAATTTTCAGAGAGGAGGGTGCACATACTTACTGTTCTTTGAACAATAGTTTATACAATGTTTCATATTGTGTACAGAACTCATTTGACACGAAGTTTTAAAACAAATAAGATATTTTGTCTTTGATTATAAAAAAATGTATTTTTACTCTGTTTTGAATTATTACTGGGAATATAAAAAGATAATACATCCCACAATTACTAGAATAAAAGTCATTTAGTCTCTCTTGTATCTGTATTTCGGTAACAGCTCTAGTGCCTTATCCCTGTAATTTCAATTTGTTTTTAAAAATATTTTCCCCTTTTCTGTTTTTTAATAATTGAAACGTATTTTGTTTTTATGATACAGAATTTGTTGTACTGTTCTAATGTACTGGTATGCAAGATTTCGACTGCCATTCAAGGAAAGGAGCATCAGTATCATACAACTTCTCATAAAGGAGCTTACATAGTCAACAAAGATCCCAAATCTGTGAAATTCCTATACCAATCTGTTCTTGCTAAATTGCAAAGTGAACATCAGCAGCTCTAGAACCTATACACACAAATCACAAGGAAATGTACAATTGCAACACATTTGTTTTGTGGGTTTTTTAAAAATAAAGCATAAAGTTTATCAATCTGTTGACCAACAATCTGCCATTCTGAGGACACTTTGGACTTCAATGCACAAATAATTCCGCCCATTTAAGTAAACATTGGAATTTAATAAATAACACATTTTGTATCAACACAGAAATACATACAATTCTTTAGAAAAATATTACTTTACACTAAAAATGCAACAACTCCTAATCCTGACAAATATACAATTTCATCTAGGTTGCAATGGCAGGATTCCGTTTCTTTGAACAATTGCTGTAGTCTGTCTTATGACGATTCTTGGATTTTTTCCTTTAAACTTGCAGACACAATGCTGACACTGTTATAATACAGTGCCTTCTTGAAAAGCTTCTATCCACCTGTTAGAAAATTAAACACTGTTAGGAAGTAGCTGATAAAGAATAAATCTCATTGCTGTCACTAGCTACAGATTCCCACAAGTAACATCATACTTCCACTGCCAGTTGGTCTGTGAGTGCAAATACCAAAATCTGTTCAATGAGTCCAAACATACAAAGCAGCCTGGTACATTGATAAAAGCTTTTTCTGTACCTCTCCCATACTGAAGTTACACGCATGAAGAACTGGTGAAGCTGGGAAATCAAATCAAAATAGGCTAATGCCAAGGTTCTGCATACCTTGAAAGGCCTCCAATACTACCTTCTCTTTTTCACCACAACCATGATCTGTGAGGAATTAGGATACTGCTGTAACTGAGGCAACCATCTGCATAAGCCACGCTCTCTGCTCCTGCAGCAGGTAAAAGCCAGGAGTGGTGGGGCTGAGGAAGGAGGTCACATGGCACATGGAAAGGCAGGGAAGGGCAAAGAGGGCACAGGGGGAAGTCCCGAACACCTGATCCAAGGTTTCTCAAACTAGAAATTCAAAGTTATTATTCAGATACTTTTACTCCCTATAGCTGTGGTTTCTTTTCCTACTTGGTTAGGGGGGTCGTAAACATCCCCAGCTGATCACCCTCATCCTTCATCCCGAAGCATTGCAAAACTACAGAACAATTAATTCTGTTTTCTGAGTGAGGGCTGAACTGTGTGTATGTAAAGGTAAGAGGCCCACATAATGAGAATTTTTTTCCTGAGTGGAAATCTTGGAAGAACTGAACGAGACAAAGACTGTAATTATCTTTATCACAGAAATTCAAACTGTCTTGGTATTCACAGAGTATCTAAACATTAGTCACAGATGTTGGCTCTTCCTTGCCCTGAGCATTTAATTTTGTGACTGTGTGCATGTTCTTTGAATTCAAGCTTTTGGCATGAACATATTAATCACGTATTAGTGCTCACGCATGTCTGCACACACAACTCAAACATCCACCTTCCTGGTATTCTCCACTACCATGTATACATTAAAAACAACTGAAGTGGAATACAAATGCAAAAAAAAAAATATTCATAAACAGCTTAAACATTAAACATAGCACTGGAATTTAAAACCACATTGAAAAGTAACCATCTGTTAAAATTTATTACTGCACTTAGACACATACATCAGATATTTCTTTCATCCTGTCAGGAAAAAATAGTGTCCACTGATGCAAACCTGCCAACAGCATGTTTTTGTTTTTCCTTTTAAGGCTGTAAAAATCAGCATTTATTCTGAAGGTTCAGCATACATCTCCTAAGGACATTAAATACTTGGAGAAAGCTTGAAATTCGAAGTATTTAATGTTATTTCTAACCTCAGTAACATACATTATGTCCAATTTCAGGTTTTCTTCTGATGAGAAAAGCCATTGTCTGAGTAAAAAAGTAAACCTATTGAATGCTTGGGGTTTTTTTACTTTGTTTTATATAGTACAAATGAGGACACAGGAAAAACAACGGGCTAGTATCTTAATTAACAAAGTAACATTTGTGCACATCTGCACAAAATACTCCTAAAAATCAAATAAAGACTTCCAGATTTTTTTCTGTAAAGATGTGTCATTAAGCACGTTCTCAGCTGTTCAAAATTTCCTGTTGTACTTTGTTTATAGAATGTTCTTATTTGCAGAAAACTAAACCTGAATCCGTTTGCATGTTTAAGTACTGACAATGGACTTGTAGATGCATCAAATCTATTTAACAATGCAAAATTCATTTGAGAAAATGGCAGTGAAACCAATCAGGTAAGACAGGCATTTAAGAAAGATAACTTACATGTATTCCTTCTATGCTCGTTTCTAGTTTACTTTATGAATCATGTAAAGAATGTTTTCCACTGATTCATGACCAAGCTTCTATATTTCATATTTTATATGAAACCAACACAATACACTTGATACATATGACTCCAAATTCAGACAGGACTTGAAACCAAACAGCTTGTGTGAATGTTCTTTGAATGCAAGCTTTTGGTGTGAGTGCATGCCTTGGTGCTCATGGGCATCAGCTCACACACTTCAAACCTGGGTCCCCAGTTTTTAGTGTTTGCTTTATTTTTCACTGCCTTATATTGATTAAAAATAACTAACATGAACAAATGTAATTTTAAAAGGAGCATATCAGTTAATTCTTAAAAACATTTTCTGGATTTCTCCAAAGGTAACATTCAATTTTCACTTGAGTAAACTAGGATGAGAGGAATGGGTGAGGAAAAAGAAAGATTTCGTATTTTATCTTTGACTTTCTCATTCTACATTCAGTCCTTTTCAGAGGAGAGTCTGCTTCCTTCATTTCAGAAGCCCTAGTGAAACCAGAACCTTGTGTTTAAGTAATTTAAAACTTTCATTTACTTATTATATAATATGGATCTTTTATGCATATGCTTTATGTGTGAATATTAATATTCACCACTTCTGAATTTTCTAGAAATATACAACAGAAATGAATTTAAATAGTTTCTTACTTTTGAGCTGAATGGGGATCATCTGCCTTGAATATGTAAAATAAAGTGTTTTTGTGCAGTAAATGGAACACTCTAGACTCTGAGTTTTCACCTTTTACTTCACTGACTGTGAATCCAAGTAAAGGCTGGCTCTCTAATGCTGCCACATCCTAAGTAACAGGGAAAAAAGGAAAAAAAATACAAAATTAGAGACATACTAAGGCATGCATTTAGACTTCATACACCATACCACTGCAGCAGACAATACAACAAATTGTTACAAATAGACACACACAGAATGCTGCTTTTTAAAAAATATTCTCCATGCATGAGTCAGGGGACAGGAAATAAAACCTCACAGACTTCAACATCAGTGATCCTCTTTTTATTTCCCTGATAGCTTCTACCTTGGCTTTCACTGCATGGTCTCATTATTCTGCCTGGCAAGGACTTCTTGTATCAACAGATCAGCCACCACCTGGCAGCAGACCAGAGGCCCATCAAGCCCAGTGCTCTCTCCAGCAAGCTCAGAAGTGAAATGGGATGCTATTAACTGCACTGAGTATGCTAAAAAGGAAGAGCTATGGAGGCAACCTGTGTTCTCAAGCACAGAAGTCAAGATCCAAATCTTTAAATGGCTAAACTTATCTCACTTTCTTTTGCTGGAAATTAATAGAATAAGCAAAAACAAGGTTGCTGAGTATTCACAGACAGTCAACTAGAAAACTAGTCAACTAGAAAAGACCCTCATTTATCTGAGTTGCCCTTTTTTTAATACTCTTGTCTTTTTATTAATTAATACAATACACAGCATTTTTGGAAAGGAAAAAGAATAGTATTTTTATCCTGTGCAAATTCCAAAACTAGGAGTTTTGTAACTAGGCAAGGTCCTGCAATGCTTATGAACAGAGGAAAAGAAATAGCTAAACCACCCCAAATTTACATAAACACCGACATCCAGTGAAGACTTTGGTAATTGCCTCTACAGTGAAACAAAAGTATCCTGTGACAGCAGCATTTCTTGATATTGGAAAAGAATCATGCAAGGCTGAGCAATCTGTTTTACTGTCTCAGGTCTTCATACCACTATAATAGGTAATTTCTTTTCCATTGATCTTTCTATCACTTGGAACACATATAAGTAGCTTAAGTGGCCAAGGCAACACTGCACCTTCCCTTTAGACTCTCTAATAATAATGCCTCCTGCAATGGCTCACCAAGATGAAAAGATATTCCTCAGTTTAAGATAATAGGAAAGAGTTAATTTTGTGATTGTGAACTACAAACTAAAGCTACTCTGTAAGGTTGATATCTCAGAGGAAGTGAAGCAAAAGAAAATTTAAGGTGACTGTCACAGACACTGCTCTTTTTTTACCTCTGCCACAGTTTCCTTTGCAAAGGCCAGAAAGACACAATCTTCTGAAATTACTTTCTAATTGATGTAAAAGTAATTGTTTGTACATGATTATTTAAACTATTTTTAGAACTACTTGGGTTGGGTTTTCCTTTTTTTTTTTTTTTTTTTTTTTAATTGCCAATGCCGTAGTGGAAATAACATCAAGGTTTTGGACATAATTCAGAAGTTCTAAAATAAAGATTGCCAGGAACAACCCAGGAACAAATCTGAGCACAAACCAGGAAATAACTAGAGTGGGGGTGGCGTGGAATGAAGAAGGATAATTCTTTACCTGCCCAGGATACGTTGGGCCTTACATTTTGAAAGAAAGTGAGGGATACCAATACCTTAAAACAGATGCTTTGGATATTTTGCTCTTGAATGCTAGTAGTAAACTATAACAAACAATACAAAAACCTGAAGCCCAAGATCAATACATCCATATACTTACAAAACATTCTAAGAACATTCTAAGATGCAATAAACTACATCCTCAGCACATGTTGGGATACCATATATACATATATATATGCTAGAGATTATTCCACACTGCAATAGGACTACACATTCTAAATAAAAAAGCAAATGCCATGACATAAAATGCATTTCTTTTATATCAAATAATAACTCCAGGTTTAAGAAAACAGTTTGAGGAGAAATAAAGAGATTTAGTTTACTCCTTTTTCAAGCATTCAAAATACCTTATAGAACTGCAGAACAAGACAGTTGAAGATGCTTTTGTAATGTTCCTTTGCCACTACTACATTGTGATGCATGCAAACAGATCCCCCCTGTATTCAACTGACTCAGAACATACCTACAACTGATCAGTGATGTGCAGTGCAGAGGTACTCAAAGCTAGATCTGGAATCACTAACACTGTAGCTATATCAATGTATTATGGTACTGAGCTTACTGGGCCTTTTCAAAACACTGCAACACAATCAGATCAAATACTGTAAGGTGACCTAATTTTATAGCTTTTTTTCCTAGATCATAAGAATAAACAACTTTGTTATAAAGACAGTATTATCACTGGATATTTAATTTTTAGTATGTGGTCTCTTACCTCACTAGCAGCATATGTGTATAGCACCTTATTTTTTATAACAAACCAGAGGTGTTTCCATGGTTTCTTACTGCCCTTAGATCTGTGTAGGTAGCCACTCATTGTAGAGTCTTCCGTATTTGCTGAAACCTGAAGAGGAAAAACAAAATGAATCAACAAACTCTAATAAGATTTCACAGTACAGCTTTTTTGGTTTTTTGGTTTTTTTTAACAGATGTCCAGAGTCCTGCCTGTCAGAGACTGATACTCTTATCTGATCGCAGGTTAATGTTGCTAACTCACTCAGGTGGGTGAAAGAAAAATTATTTTGCCTGCTACCATCTACCTGGTCTGGAAGAGAAGTTCCCAGTAAATGAAGGTTGGAATTTGAAGTTCAAACAACAGGACAAGAGAGAGCTGAAATACTGAGGAAAACATACAGCTGCAGAACACACATTCCTACATAAGAAGAATCTTAGAATCACAGAGTGGTTTGCCTTGGAAGGGACCTCAAAGATCATCTCATTCCAACTCCCCTGTCACGGCTGGAGCCTAGATGGCTCGAAGCCCCATCTAGTCTGATCTTGAACACTTCCAGGGATGGAGAGTCCACAATCTCTTTGGGTAATCTGTTCCAGCTGCTCACCATCCTCATAGTAAAGCATTCCTTTCTGGTATCTAATCTAAACCTACCCTCCTTCAACTATGAAGGGTCCCCCTTGTCCTATCATTACATGCCCTTGTAAAAAGTCTCTCTCCAGCTTTCTTGTAAGCCCCTCTTCTGGTACTGGAAGGCTGCTCCAAAATCTCCCTGGAGCTTTCTCTTCTCCAGACTGAACAATCCTAAGTCTCTCAGCCTATTTTATTAGAAGAGGTGCTCCAGCCCTCCCTCAACTTAGTAGGCCTCCTCTGGACTAATTCCAGCAGGTCCATGTCCTTATTATGCTGGGGACCCCAGAGTTATACTGCAGGGTCTCACCAGAGCAGAGCAGAGGGGCAGAATCCCCTCCCTCACCCTGCTGGCCATGCTGCTTTGGATCTTGCCCTTGCAGCCCAGGACACAGTTGGTTTTCTGGGCTGCAAGTGCACATTGCCCATTTATGTTGATCTTTTAATCTACAAACAGCCCCAACTTTTTCACCCCAGGGCTAGCATCAATCCACTCAGCCTGTATTTGTGCTTGGGATTTCCCTGACAAACATGCAGGACCTTGTGCTTGGTCCTGTTGAATTTTGTGAGGTTCACATGGATCCATCTCTCATGCCTATCCAGGTCCTTCTGGATGGCATCTCTTCCCTCTGGTATGTGGACTGCAACACACAACTTGGTGTCATCAGCAAACCTGCTGAAAAATCACTTCCTCCCATTCCCGAGACCTACAGAAAGTAGGGTTTCACTCTACCTTTCCTAATCATAGACCAAGAGCTGAGTTGGTGTAGGAGTCTTGTCATTGACTGTTGGTACAGTGACAAATCATAATTCAGGGAAACACAGGGAAACAAGAAAGAAATGACAATTTTAACTATAGCTCTGAATCACAGTCTCACAGGTGTTTATGCAGTTTACACAGTGGTTCATAATTCATGTCCCTGCCTGTTTAAAACTAAGACCCAAACCTCAAAGACACATTTTGACTTTTGATTCTAGATATGGTTAAAATAAGAATTTTTCCTACACTTAATATTGATGATATAACGCCAACAAGGTACCACTTTTGAGCAATAAAACACTTACTTCTTTGAGGGCTGCAGGAATTTTTTTCTGCTTTCTTCCAGAGGGAATACTTTGTAATACTGTAGACAAGGCACTTGATGGAGATTTATGGTTGACTGGCGATCCACTCTTAGGAGTGCACTGGTTATCTAAAATGCACAGGATGAATCTATTGATTTCAAGTCACAGATGACTAAACACAGGCAATTCATTCTTGGACTTTCCTTCTTAAAAACAGTTGGCATTTTTATTCATTTAATCACATTAAATTCAGCACTGGAATAATTTTTCAGTGTTATCATTAACATCATGAGTTAGAATCCCCCAAATCACAATCATACTAAAAAAACTCCAAGAAATTTAAAACTAAATAAAATGGTTTTGTTATGTTTATTTTCAAAGTCTGTTTTTGGGGTGTTGAACTGCCTTTGCTCATAAAGAGGGTGAAAATTAAGTCTTAAAAATCACAGCAAATTTTTACAGCTGTCCTCTATGTTGTCTGTACTTTATCTTTCAGTTCTCTACATCTGTTAACTTCTCTGCCTTATTCAACAGGAATGCTCCTCTTCCAGCACACACACACTTTTCGGATGTTCCCATCTCCCAGCATGTGCTATCTTTCTCTACTTCCACACACAGTTACTTGATCTCTCTTGGAAGACTTCTGCAACACTTCACCTCTTCAAAACCCCTTTTTCTAGCAACTACCACCACTTTTTTTACAGCTGCACTTGGAATGAGTGGTTTAATAAAGCCTACTTCTAGAGCTGGCCCTGAACTCGGTGAGGCTCTGAAATAATGAGAAGAGCAGGACAGCAATGTGATTGCCAGCTGTACTGCACCTGCTCCCCAGCCCTTTTCCCAGCTTCAGGCAGCTGCAATTGCCTGCAGCACAGCAGCCTCTAGTGCCCAACTCAGACACCTGCAGGTGGTTCAGACAAAGGCCTTCCCATGACTGCACGCTCCCACTGTTATTTCCAGGGTTATCCATGCTGCTTTCTGCATCCCCGTAAGAAATGTCACCACATTCTCTGAAAGTGTTTCAATGCAAACTGCTCTAGCTGTGGTGTTTTACGTTGAATTCTATATCACCAGTGTTCAGTAGGCAATGGTTAGGAGTTTGCTTTCAGAACTGAGCTACAGATATGCCAAATCCTTCAATTGCATATGAGCTGAGACTTGACAGTGGCTTGAGACCAGTTTATAGACCTAAAGAGACTCAGCTTCAGAAAGATTAAGGTTTATGTCTCTGCAGAGCCCCAGAACCTTAGCCATCTCAGCAGCTTTGCTGGCAAAAATGAAGTTTACAGACATACAACTTACAGAGTGTAAAAGTACACATGAACTTCCTGGGAGGTCAGAATAAACTGCAAGGACTCTAATGTATACTTGTACCCTGTGATTAATGAAAAGCAATGTAACACCCGTTATATCAAAAGGAAAGCAGCATAAGCTACATACCATTACTATAAGGTAAAGGCATACATGTTTCTGGAAGGAAGAGCCAATATATGGCAAATTCATTTCCTACCTTCCTCCACAGAAGCTTGTTTGCCTAAGAATTTCAGGTGCCTATCGTTTTTCAGGCACAAGCAGAATAAAGCACTTGAACTAGCAGTAAAAATGAGGCACACACCATGTATAAAGGCCACAAAATTAAGACAGTTTGCGGAGGTTTTCTTTACCTTGCTTTTGTAGCTCCCTGAAGCAATGATCACATACTCTAGCTGGCTGGTTTTTCATATAGTCTAAGCCATGTTTATTTGATGAACAAGCTTGACAGACAATCTGGAAACAGAAACAGATAAAAGCATTATTGTACATGATGTGCACCTGTAAATCACCAAATACACAAAGACATTCACTTCAGCATTTTTAAGCCCATAAAAACCTAAAATAGGCATTATTTTACAATGCAACTGTTTTAAGATGTTGGCTTTTTCCCATGTCTTTATGCTCAACATGCTATCCTTCCCTCCTCTAAATTATAAAAATTCAAATATTATAAAAAAATCCGTGAATTAGGAATCAATAAGTCAATGCTAATGAGCCATTAAAAACAGAACAAGCCTACTGTGTTATGGAACTGTTTCAATAATAATTTTTTTGGAATAGCTAAATAGCTATTGCTTTCTTGGTGATTTCTTTACAACATGTCTCAACTGCATTGCATTCTAATTTTGTATTCCCACCAGATTAAAACAAGAAAGATAAAGTTTATTAGATACAGCTTTCATAAGTGTAAAATATAAAAGAAAGTTGGTACTAACTTAAAATAAAAAATCATTATCTTATGAAAATTAGTGAGGAAGCTACTTCTTCATTTCAGCTAACATTAAAGGTATTATGTAATTGCAAAATAACCATAAACAGCACTCCAAAATGCAAAATAACTAACATGTAGCATGTTGAAGGTTGAATACTGGTCTGTCATAACACCTGTCCAAAAATCCCAAACCCCAGCCCCCAAACCACCAACCCAAACATGTTGGTTCTAACCCACATAATTGTGTCCTAGAACAGGGTTACTTAGAAGAGTAGTTGGGGTGATAAGGCTCCACCTGAATGTCACACAAGGAACCTGGATGAGCGACTGAAAAGGTAACCACAAAATCAGCCAACCTTCCCGCATGCCCTGCAGTGGTGCCTTCTCCACGTCAGCGTGAATTCACTCGTACAGATCATGCACATTGTGGCTCTTGTGTCAGGGATCCAGATGGGAGCCTTTGACCCCAAAGGACTATCTTCTTCCTGTTTCTCTGGATCTGCCTGAGAGAACATAGGCACAATATTGTTACATTCACTGAGGAGAAATAAGACTAATATTCACCAGTGATTATAGGATAATGCTAATGGTGTTGGAAAGCCTTCTCTGGTAAGTTGTCATGGCCTTAAATGTTATCTACTATTTCATCAGTGACCATTATAATGCAAGCCTGACAACACAGATGCATTTAATGACTTTCAAGCTTTACCAGCCTACTTGGATCAATAGCTGCTTTATTTTAAAACCTTTCCATTTCATCTTTCTGTGCACAAGGCTACAGAGTGGAAGCTGATTTGGATTTTTTTGAAGAAAGTAATTTTAAATGTATGAAGTAGGTAACATTATGAAATATTCTGTTCTACCATCTGTTCAGTTATTTACCATCCTGCTTTATTATTCGTCATGGAGTACCTCTTGTTTCCCAAAGCACCTGTCAGGAAACTATATTCAAAAAGGGAACAAACCAACAATAATGACAGGATATACCTCTTCAAGACTTTTGCTCGGATTAAATGTGATTCTCTTTTTTGTATATTCTTCAATCGACTTGGAGATAGCTTCTAACCACTCATCCCTTTCTGTAGCAGAACTGTTGGAGTAAAAACCCACAAAAGCAATTTATTATTATTAACATTCTTAGAAGCAAGTGTTGATTAGAATTCCACTAGCTTTATTGCACATTGGAGTAATCCTCTTGCAATTTCAGCTTATAAAATGTCTACAACTCCTAATGCAACTGGCTTTATTTTTTAACCTTTGGCATGGTGTTAGCTATTTATGTTGACTAATGCTATAAAAGATTTCTTTGTTTGTTGTTGTCATGTGGATTTCCTCCTTCCCTTTCCTTCTTTCAAAATCCCTGTGATTCTTTCAAGGCTTGTCAGTCATTGCTTCACCTTCCTCCCCAGACCCCTGAATAATACTTGTTTAAATGATGCTCCCAGAACAAAGGCATCTTGAAGGCACCCTGAAATTTCAACAAGTTTTTTTTCTCCCCACTTCCTTCTGTCTCAGAGTGCAGTTTGTTATACTCAACTGTGTGAAAATCCAGGCTTCTGTCAAATAAAAACACACTGACCCTTCTTTTGCTTTGTGCTCCTGCCTTTTGCTCCTACCAGGTCATGCTACTTTCAAATAATGTTTTTTCCCAAAACATTTCTATTGGATGAGCTAACTCAAAGAAACAGACAGGTAAGCTTAGTCCATCTCTATCCCACAGCTGGTATATCAGTAATCAAGTGCAAGGAAAGCACTTGGCTGAAGTGGCACAGCACAAGGAACCCGCAGAGCACATGGTGCAGCAGGACCCTGCAGCTATACTGGATTATGTGCAGTGCCAAAGCACCTCCTCAGTCCATGGGCATAACACCATCTTCATAAATCTGTGATATTCCTGCTGCAAAGGGCAGCCTACTATCCTTTCTCTTAGTCACTAGATCTTATTTTCACTCGTGCCAGAACACACACTTATGCAGAAGGCTGGATTGGGAAACAAATCCATATTAAAGCAAGACATTAACCTGCCCTTCCTCTGGATCAATTTACTAACTAGGTTCATCACACAGCTGAACAACTACTTGTGCCAAAACACAGAGAAGGATCTGAGAAAGGATGAAACAGTTTTGCAGCACAGGAACAGCTAGACTGTTTTAAGATTCCATGCCAGCTTAAAAAGGCCTTCTAAAATTTAAACAAGAATCCACTCCCAATATTTTTTTCTATTCCCCACTTTTTAATTGGTATCAAATAAATTGATAGGAAAGTTAGGGAAGAGGTAAGCACAAAAGAGGTGTCTAACATCAATTATTGTTTATTGGTTTTGTAGGTGAATTTGGAAGCTTTTATCATCTTTGGACCTTTAAGGAAAATATTTTGAATGGGATGAAACAGAGTACTATACAGAATCAGAGAGAACAAATCTGCTCAAGTAAACACACAGGAAGCCTGTGAGGCACAAGCTTAAAAAAAAAAAAAAAGATTTAGCACACACAGCAACAAAATCAGAACAAAAGGAGAGGAAATAAGATACATGCAAAGACAAAGCAATGCATTAGTGTTTGTCCCAACATTTCACATTCTGAGCGGAACATTTTGTTCAGTCTATTTACCTTTGCTTCCTCATCCAGAAAGAACAACTGGTCTGCATTAACTACATAATATTCATAACTAATCAACTCCTTTGGCTTTTTCAAAATCTGGTTACATTTAATTAGATTCCTGTAACTGTGTTAGTTAATTAAATTCAAAGTTGGCACAGGTTTTGGAGATTACGTACCACCACCCCCATCATGTGGGGACACATGCAGCGGCTTGTACAATGAGCTACATGCTTATACCCTAATATTTCACCAGGAACCTTGTGCTTGGTAGGTTTGCTAGTGGTAGCCTTTAGGATTGTTTACAATCCTTCAGAATGTAAGAGCAAAGGTGGTACCACTGACAACAGAATTGATGTAATGGATTGCTGCAACAAAATTAGCAGTTTCTTCTGTTGTCAGTCCAGCCCTACAGCTGCCCAGCCCTACTGCTTTCCCTGCTGCAGGTCCAGCATTTATTGCATTCTTGCAAAAGTGATTTTGTTTACTAAAATTTCAGGAGTTTCTTGGGTTTTGAGACATTATTTTTATTTAAAATTTAACATCACAGTAGAAAGCCTGAAATGGACTACAGAGAACCCCAGCAATGGCTACTACTGGCAAATGCATGTGCTGGGGGCACATATCCAGTTGCTCACTGGAGATAAACAGCTCAGTGCCCCCAGGAGGGCACTGGGGAAGCATGTTCCTCTTGTTTCCAGGATCAGAGCCTTAGGGCATCTCTCCCATCTGAGCCAGTCTTGCCTGACCATTCTCAGGTAGAACAGGAAGAGATGCAGCTCTATCTGCCTGGGGTAGCTCTTCATCAGCATTATTGAGGGACCAGACCACGTTAGGCTGCCATGACTGTTGCTGCCAGGACGAAAGCCTTACTTCTGTACAGTGCTGTATCATGCAGATGCACTAACTTGTTTTTCTGATGGAAAGATTTCTAGTACAGTACTGCATTGTACTATGAAAAACAATTCACATTCCTACAGATATCCCAGGAAAACTGAAACCTCAACCCAGACTAGATAAAGCAGAATACAAATGCAGTCAGTAAAACTAAACCTGAAGTGACAAAGACTCTTGTCTAGGCATTAATCCATACTTCTGTTATTAACTGGCCTGCTTTTTACTAGCAATTTTTCACCAGCCTAGTTTTTCCCTTCCCTGTCCCTGCTCTCAGGATCATTTCAGAATCTCTTCTTTCGTGTACACTCCACATAATGCTTATTATTTGAAAAAACCCCTCAGAAGTGAAATTTGTCTCCAGTGTCTTTAAGACTAATTTGAACAGTTTTGAAATCAAGGAGTTTTTTGGGGTTTTTTTAACCATATAAGACCTGAGAAGCTGTTAGAATGAGAGATCATTCAAAGGAAGATGTAACCTGGGTTGACAAGATACTAATTCTTTTCACATTTGGAATATTTATCAATAGGAACAACATGGCTGATTGGGAAAAATATATGCATGCATGTTGCTGATAGTGTTTTTCAATTGCTTCCCTCCTATACCACAACAGGCCCAGTTCTGGTGACAACAGAAAACAATCTGAAAACTTTTATTTACATCTGGAGCCTCCAGCACCTCCTTCATGCCATGCAAATGCACCCTCTCTCTGTCTCTGCTGTGTAACTTAGGGTTCCTGCACGTGCATGGCTCCCAGCAAGTATAAAAATAACAAAATAAAAATAAAAATTTAAAAATAGCTGAATGCTCCCCAAAAATGCAACATCAACAACACTAATACAAAAAGAGCAAATTGTAGCAGCTTCAATTGGTAATATGAGGTTAATTCCAGCAATTTCAAGGTTAAGACAAAAGTATGTCACTAACTATGCCAAATTTGATGAGCATGTAATATATAGGGCTTTTCCCCTATGGACCAGCACATCTTTCCCAGGAGTTGCTTTTAATCTACCACTTAATCTGTTCATCAAAAAGACTAGTCTATCCTGTTTTGTGGAAAACAGGTAGCTTGTATGTTAAGACGATAACATTCTCAGAAATTCCAATTATTCTTTTACAATTTTAAAAAATAACTTCATTAAAAGTGCAACAGTGTTTCAAGTCAAGCAGAGATAAATCTTCATTGCCTGCTGCCATCCTCTGAATGCCTTCATGTGTCTGTGTGACATCCAGTCACCAAGGCACCTAAGCAGCACAGAGCTGTTCATATTACACTGGAGCAGAACCATACCCTAAACCATGACATGTATTTTTCCCAAAGCGTGCACAAGACCTGTAAGAAATGTTTAAATTTTTTAAAGAAATACAGAATTACCTATTTCAACTGTGTTGTTATAAATAACTACTGCTCTGACAATTGAATTACCTCCCTTGGCTTCTTTGACAATGTTAACCTTAGTCTACCCCTCAGCTACAGATACTGCTATCTTTGTGCATTCTCATGTCAGTATTTACAAGGTCACACAAAAAGCAGCAGTCTGCTCTTGCTCAGCTTTGCTAAATAAAAGAGAAAAGCTGTCTTTCTTCATTGGTATCAGCACTGTCACAAATGTCAGAACACATAAAACTTCAATTCAAGCAGCATAAAAACAACAATCCACAAAAACAGGCCTTTGGCTCAAGGCATCTCAGTGAAGGTGACCAGAGCTGCCTGGGCTTAGTGACCATGTATCGCTTCACTACTTAGAGAATTTGGTAACATAGAGCATATCAGTAATTTTAGAAGAACAAAAAAAGTACTGAAAAGCAAAGCCTAAAATGAAGTAAATTGAAACCCTCTCAAGGAAAGGCAATGCAAAGGTAGTATTTCAATTTATTTGAAATTTCTGAAGGTGTAGCTAAGGTGAGAAAGAGGAACCAAACAATGGTTTCATTCACTCTGATTTACTGATTCCCTCTATTCTGTAATTACTCTAGCCAAAAGTAACTTTACATCAAGCACAAAATAAGCTCTAAAAAGCTTGTGTGGCCTGCATGAAAACTTCTAGTTTTAAAATCCTTGTTTATTTGAAAGACTTACCTCGCTGAAAGAATGAAGGATCTCTCTACACTTTCAATGTTCAGTTCATTCTGATATGCTTCCTGGGTTGGCTTCTTAACCTTCAGCCGAGAGAAAAAACTTCACATTCAAACTGAAATGGTACTTTTTTCGTTGCTTTAATTTAAATTCCTGTAAAATCTCTTACATTTTTATTGCAGAATGTGAACACTGGAGAGAAAATACTCAGAAATAGGAAATCAGATACCAGCCCAGAGGGCCCAGCTATACTATGATTACATGCAGCCCATCCTTTTATTTCACTGGTCCTCATACAAACACTGGAGATGTACAGGGGAATGAAACTCAAGACACCTTTCACACAGGCTCAGTCATGTTGCTCCCTGAGCGCCTCCTGCAACTGGACAAAAAAGGGCATTGCTGCAGGATGAGATGTAGCCCACTGGTGTACCCCAGAGTGGGCAAGGGCTGGACTACACTGTTGATCCTTCTGAGTTACCAAATTTCAAACGTAAGGGGGTTTAAAAGTCAAGAGTGGGTCTGAGCCGCTGCAAGACATCTGCTGGCAAAAGAGATTTTGTAGCTATGCTTGCAAAACTTTGGACCTGTGTGCCAGATCTGCACTGCAATGGGACTTGGTGATTTTTTCTGACTGGACTGGAGACAATGATTCCCAAGGCAATGATTTGTTATTCCCATTAACTGTCATGTCAGTGACTGAGTCATAATATGTCATGCATGTCCCTTATCATTACCCAGCGGGGCTCAAGGCTTAACTCTGATGCTTTTCACAAGGGCTCAGGAAGAAAAGTCATATCTTCCCTCACAGTTAGCAAATCTCTATAAACCACAGAGAACTGATCCATCAGGATCTTATCAGGCAAAGATGCCTAATCTCTGGGTGTCAGTAATCAAAAGCAGTTAAAAGGCAAAAGTGAGGCAGTCCAAACAAAATAAAATACAAAAAAAAAAGGAGGCAGAGTATTCCAGAGTAGGACAACACTGGGTAAAATGCAGCCAAGATGATGTTGTGGTAACAGAATACTTAGGGAAACCTAGATAGCAATCTCACAGGCCACGTTATGCAAAAAAACATTAAGCCTGTAGGATTGCTCTGGAACATAAGCATATTTAATATCTCTTGCTAACAGTAAACACAGTTGCATTTTCAAAATTTGAGGGCCTGAGTTTAGGTAGATTTGGAGAAAGGCTCACTTTAAAAAGTGACTCACCTTCATTCCAGCCAATGACAGCATGTTGTTGAGTTTATACATTCCTGACTGAACTGGAGTAGTATACAACAGGGCATCATTGAACTGTAATACAGAATGCTTTTTAATGACTAAAGATTGTTAAACAACAGATAATTTCAGATGCATTTTACTGGAAATACAAAACTTCTACGCACTGAGATAACTGTCCAGAAGGGTATCCTCTACTTCCTCTTATTCCACTTAGAATTGAAGAAACATTTTCATGTATGAATTTAGATAACAATAGGTATCTATTTATATCCTCCTTGTGTAAATATACATTTGGCATGAGTAAACAGAGCATGGATGTTAAAGAATAGGCTGTCAAAAGGGAAACAAATGTTCCTCGTGTACACAGGTATATAATACAGCAAACTACTTTAAAAGGAACTAAACATTCAAACAAATCAAAGCAATCCAGAAACTAGGAGACAGCAGAATTAGCAATTTATAAGGAAAAACTTAAACACATATTGTGAATTTTACCAGTTTAAAGTGCATCTATTGTTTATTTCCTGTTCTACCAGACTTGGATTCATTCAGTACATTTACTGAACAGTAGCTAAGATTTTTTTATTTTCTGTGTTGTTCAACACATGGATCCAAACTTCATTTACTGCACATAAACAAGTACCAAAATCTGAAGCGCCTCGTAAGTTTTTGTTATGCGACGCTTTGCAAAATAACCAAATGTTTAAAATGATTACTAAATCTTCACAACATGATACATAGAAAAATCACTGTGTTTAATGGTATGAATGTTAGCCTGTACCATTTATATCTAAGAAAAAACCCCAAACAAAAAAAAACCCTTGCCCCATAAAACAAAACAGAGAAAATATAAGATAGAGACACTGAAATTAGCAATATCTAGTTTGTGAAGCTGGAGATAACACTGCATTTTTGACAGTATTTCCATAACTGGTATAGTACACACTGCAAGACTTCCTAGGGAAGTATTTCTTCATATTAGGGCAACTACAAGATAGAATTCAGCCAGGACTGTGGACCAATAATGCCATAAATTTTACAGGATAACAGCTGCCTTACTGTCTAAATAGAAGAGATAAACAAAAGGTTCAAGTGGAAACAGAAACTTCAGAGATGCAGAGTAGTTTCAAAACAAAGCAGTAGCAGAGACAGGAAAAGAACCCAGTACTTAACTTCCACCCAGTGCTCTGCTCAGGATGCACGTGGGCTCCTGCAAGGGGAAGGAGAGAGGAGGAGGGAGATGGGAGGAAGGAAAGGAGGGAGGGAAGGGTGTAGTAGCAGGTTTTCCATAAAAATTAGTGCATATGCCACAAATAATATCTCTACATTAGAATTGACTAAACAGAACATCAACAATTAGCAATTTTTCTTCTACCTGCAGTTATTAGCCATGTTTGCAGTGCAATATTTTAACCACCAAAAATTACAGTAGGATAAGGTAAATAGCAACATACATAGCATCTTACCAGAAAAAACATTCTTGGCTGCATGACCTTCCGTGACAGCTTCATCAGTGTTCCCTCTTTCAAAAAGACCTAGTAAATTAAAACAAGAAATGCGAAACTTAGCTTTTTAGGGCACAAGCCATGCAAATGAGCTGACTTTTTTATAACTATTATCATTATTATTATTATTACTACACTAGAAGTGCTGCACAAGTTTTGGGATTCGGAGTTCTCTTTCTGAGAAAAGCTGCTTATCCTTAGGTTTCTCTAAAAGTGAGCGGATGCTTGCATTAGTTTTCCATGCTGCATATGAAACCCTTAACATGGTTAAGCTTGAGGACAAAAACTGCCTGCAATATCTGGCAAGGAATCATATTCTAAAAATTCTAAGTATCTGTCAGATAAACGTCTAAAAAAAACCCCACGCATGTGGAGCGGCAGTATTCATTTGAGTATTAGAACCTAATAATGAAGCAATTTTCTTCTTGGCATATTCCAGTGTCAGTCTTTGCATATCATCTTCACCTTCACTGCAATCTGCCGAATGCCATGTGGGGCACTTACCCTTCCTGGCTGTACGATCTCATGGTGTCCATTTAAACTGTATTGTATCTGCATGAGTTTCTGAAAGTTATCCTATGAGGGAAAAAAAGCAGAAAGTAAATACTTGCCCTTGCATTCATGATTTCTTTTAAGAAAAAAAAAAAAAAAAAGAGAAAGAGGGAGAGAGAAAGAGAAAAAGAGAAAGCTTTAATCAACCAGCTTCATAAGGTAAAGTACTTACTCCTTGCTTCATGATGTCATTGGCATGGTTTGCAACTTCTATGACAACAGCTAATGCATCTGAAAGATGAAGGAATTATGTTTTGGTTAGACCAGTTAGCATTGGTATAACGTAAAGCACAGATACCATACTGCATTTCCACATCATTCTAAGATTAAAGAATCTTATTGTGCAGTCACTGCATTCAGGAGCACTTCCCAAAAATCTCAGAGCCTTTGGATCACGGTTTAAGAAGTATGACCTAGTAAGTGATTGCTTCAACCAACAGTGTCAATTATTTCTTACAGCTACTCAAAACAGTCCACAGGCAAAGTTAAATTCCAGTTTCTCACACAACAAATTACTTACTATACTTAGAGCAGAAAAGTTAATGGCACTTTAACAGAGACTCTGTAGGGACTAAGTTTTTGCCATTTTACCCAAATGTCATCATTGCCATTCATGGAAGACCACTTAGAAAAGTTATATAAATCTTTGCCATTTCTGTCTTCTGCCTTTAGTTTTCCTGCCCCTCAAAATAACAGTAAAGTTCAAATTTCTGTATTTCAAACTTGCAATACCAAAAGAAAAATAAACCTCTGAAAAAAAAGTTACAAATATGAGCAATTTTATTAAGTACTGTTGTTTAATAACTAGCAACTCAACTGTAAAATATCCTAAGGTGTAAGTAAAAAAGCAGTTACATAAAATGATTATGAGAATACGGTGAGTGTGCAGTCCAAGGGTCCATCTCATACAAGGATGTTAACTAAATACCGGCAATTTACTTAAGTAGAAGAAAGACACTTAACAGAAAGCTAGAACAACTATTCTGATGAAATGTTGCTAAAGCATTTAGCACCTTCTGAGTAACTGAATTACAGTCAAGCACTTCAAAGAAAGGAATAAATTTGGTTAGGAGTCCACAGAGAGGCCTACCAAACCAGGTAAAACCAAGTCCTTGGGGCTTTTTCCTAGATAATCACTGGTGTATTAGTACTGTAGAATGCATATACTTCCTTTATTGTTGACTCATATTCAGAAAGGAAGTATGTTAAAAGAAAGGTTCAGAAAGTCATGAAACCATATAAGAAACTAAACAGACATGAACAAAAAGCTCCGTCTAAGCCAATCAATCAAAGGAGAATTTTTGTAAAACATTGTCACGAAGCAAGGCAATACAAGCAGAGAGTCAAACAGCTAAAATGCACATATCAAGCATTTGATCAAAATTTAAGTTTTGATATAAATGTGCCATGGTATCAAGCAAGCCAGCTGAAATGTAGCTTGTGGTTTCTTTCTAGGAAATGCTGGAGCTGCTTCATGCAAAACTTTCCCCAACTCCCACCCACATGAAAGAAGATGAATGGAAATGTAGCTAAATTAACAAAGACAGGAATGAGTACCTGATTCTCTCTGCTGATTCTCTCATCTCTCAGTTACTATATATATATATATATATATATATATATATATACACATACATTATATATATACATCCTAAAGTTTTATTCATTGACTTTAAGAAAGATTGAAGAATATTAAAGAAAATTGTAAAATTTGCTGGGTATTGAAGGAAAAGTTCCCGGATCTAAGGATTATTTATACAGCCAAGACTAAATGAATCTAAACAACAACATAAAATAATCTATAGGGTCAAAGTCCATAGACAGAGTGCTTTTTGGCAGGGAAGTGCATTCCACTTTTACCATTTAGCTGAAGTAATGTATTCAAATGAAGGTCAGCAAGAAGAATTATACTATTTGGGGGTTTTTTTTCCAAGAGTACTAATCACAACCAAACCTAGTCTCCCTCTCCACTCTTTCCCTTCACTCCCAGGCCCTTTACTACTAAGTAAAGTTAGAAGTAAGTTAAGCTTAATTATTACAATTAGGATCTTGGTGACTAAAGATTAGATTCTCTTTTCTTACCCAAATTCTAATATGGACTACCAAATATGTCAAATGTCAAATTAACACTTAGTTGTTGTAACTTAGCTTCAGCTTCTATCTTTAGTATAAGAAGGGAGAGAAAAACACTGTGAAAGATATAACTACAAAAAACAGAGAATCTGGAGAAACCACAAAAAATGTGAAGTACATATTTAGGCATATTTAGGTTGGTCTCTTTTCAAGGAGTCCCCTATTTAATATGCAATGCAAGTACTATTTTGTTCACAGCCATAAGAAGTGCAAGATGAACTTTTCTCTCTCTTGAAGAGCCATCAGTTAAATTACTTTTGTCTTGTATCTTCAACATACTCAAATATGTCTAAATGTCCAAAGAAATATATTTACGCATATATTTAATGACATTGTACCAGCAAACAATGCAAACTTGGCTCAGTACATTGAAGGTATTCATTTATTGAAGTTCAACCGACTACATCTGAACAACTCTTCTAAAGGTAATGGACTTGTACAAATGTGACAGAATTTCATGCAAATTAAATGGAAACATCAACTGGGAGCATTTTTTGTACTGTTGAGGCACATTCTGAAGAAGGTAACAGCCTGAACATGCATTGCATTGATGTGTATGAGTTAAACCATCTTAATCCTGCACTACTACGAAATGCATAGTCCTGTCTCTCCTCTTCATCACCAACTACTCCTCAATTCCTCTGATCTTCTTTCTCTCCACATGCAGGCAAACCTCTAAGTAATGTCGTTTTTGTGCAGCTTCTGACAAGTCAAACTAGAGAACTCCTCATTGAGAACTCCTCAAATATTACCCGTGGCAGCTCCTTGATATTGCTCACTTCTGCCACATGGATGATTTTCCTGGCACAAAGAGAGAAGAGGAGGCTAGAAAGGCTCATAGCTGGAGAGAGCAGGTTGCCTGTTAAAGGTCTACAGATGCAAGGGACTGTCTCTTCCAATGGCAGTGCCTGAAATATCAGTTTAAACTGCCTATGGAACTTTGCTCTTAGTTCTTGGTTTTAACTCAAGCATGAGTTGATATGACGGCCAGCTCCAAACTTTGTTGAAACACAAGCTTGCAATCTTTTAGTATCTCTACTGAGAAACTTAGAACTAAATAGAAAACAGTTCTGTTACTGACTTAGCATTTTTTATTTAAAATCTGGAAACATTGGTACATTAGCAGTTATTTCTTTAAAGAGACATTTACCTTGAGTATCCCTATAGTCTGCAGATTCTTCTAAAAGATTCTTTAAATAATCTGTATAAAGAAAAAAATAATATAATTTTGTTAAATAAACAACACCAGAAAGTAAACCCCATCTTTTTCTTAGTAATCTGCTGTTCAGATCTACTACTTAATTGACAAAGATCTGCTACTTCATCTTTGTTATTACCTTAACATATTTAAAAGCAAAAACTAGCATTTCCATAATGAAAGTATATCAGCAAAGAGATGGATTACTGAAACAGTGGTCTTCTTCAGTGAAAAGTGATATATTGTATACATTATTCCAGAAGAAACAAGCAAGTGAAAAATTAGTACAGATTTGTAATCATTTATACTTAAGCTGATGCAAAAATTTTAGAAGATTATAGATATTTGTCTGAACACCTAAGCTAGTCTATAGCAGCTAATTTAAAAAGCAGTCCATTACAGATGATCTGATTATGATTAATATTTTTCGGTAATAAAAACAATATACTTCCTTCAGTGTTCAAATAGGCATTTTCTGTTTTCAGTGATGCATGTAGTTCAACCACGAGATGGCACCCTTGATCCATTAGGCTTGGTAGTTGTAAAATCTATTTTACTTCACTAAAATTAACTCCAAATGTATGACTGTACAAGAAAACATTCCCCTCGAGTTTCCATTCCCTGGTTGAGTGTCTAGTTCATCAAAAAGTGCAGTACCCCATCAAAGATTTATATATAATCCTCAGTAAAACGTCAACCATCTTGCTAAGCTTTGAACTCCATAAAATAAAAAGAAACCAAAACAGAAACATACCAAGAGATATACATTAGATTAATAAAAGCAAGAAATACTGATTTATAATTATCTTTTGAATGAAGTATTAATAGTCTGGCAGATCTAATGAAAACTAATTACAAGCAATGTAGCAAGCATTCAATTTTAGCTTCACAGTTGTACGAGCTTCATGTAGGAGTGAAATAATTCAACTCCCATATGCTTGCCCTACCCAAATTCATTCTTTCATTCAAAAAGGATCAGGAGCCAATTGTTCCTGCCTTCATAAGATGTCTTGCTTCATGCGTGCCCCTCAGAGACCATTCAGTGTATTGTAATATTTTCCTTATGCACCAAATTAAAAGGGAATTATAAAACATGTTTCTGCAGTACAATAGCTATGAAAAGTGAGAGAACTTGTCACAGTTAATGAAAGCTTTGAGCAAAACAGAACTACAGGAAGAGAAACATTTGGCACTGACATTTTATTGTTTGGCATAGACCTAAGGGAGGATCCAAGGGAGAGGCATGAAGAGCAGGTTGGGGTGCAGGAAGAGGAACCAGCTGGGAGGTAGGGAGGGATCTCTGGGAAGCATGATTGGCTGGGCCATGGGAACACTCACAGCTTTCTGCTCTCCTCAGAGTTTTGCCTGATCATTATCAGGCTTTGGTTAACATGTGATCTTTCAAGACAAGTCTGACCTGGCACCAAAACTTCTCCTGCTATACTCCATCAATAAATATCACATCCTTCATGTCCCTCAAAATCTTGTACTGAAGTAGCTACCAGCCTTTCCAATGCAATATTTAGGTGGCCATAAAGTAAATTTAAAAAAAAAAAAAAGTTAATCTTGCTTCACCTTGGGTTATACTGCTAAGAGGCTCATATGAGGGGAAAAAAATTTAACTGAAGGTATTTTGAAAGGAATTGAGAAAAGTTCAGATTTAATTTGGTTTAACCTAGAGGAATCTGTCACAGATAAACCACCAGATGCCCTCTCCTACCCTGCCTGTGGATGGGTGGTCTCTCCAGTTAGAGCTGTGCTATGTTGCTGAGGTGTAGCACTATTTGGGCTCCACCATTAAGCTAGCAGATTAAAGCTTTACAATTGCAACTTGATCTTCATTGGGGCCAGCACAAAAGACTCCAATGGGAATCTCCCAGTATAAAAAATTATTCTCTACAGCTCATACAGAAAAAAGGCTCCCAAACCACCCACTCACCTCTACAGGCTGGGAACAAGAGTTAATGTGAATAAGTTCCTCATCTGCAAATGTACAGCTGGCAAATGAACTATCCCTGGTACATGAAGACATCCAATTTAACATTCAAAATAATTGCAGTGGAAACATAAAACTAGAGACCCAAGATGGGAACTAATTATTTCTTGACATATTCATGCTTTATAACATGTTTCCCAAAACACCACCACTCAAACCCATTTTTGTATAGGTCTTTTCTAGCATTTTAAATTATATAATCATTGAGGGGGGAAAATCAAGATTTTAGCATAACTGCATTCATTCAAAATTATGTATTTAAAACAGAAGGCACCCTTTGTCTTACAAAACTGCACCAGCCAATAAAACAACTGTAAAATCCCGAAAATGATAAAGAGGTAATTTTCATCTTAGTACTCTCTTTATCTGGTAAGTGGACCTCAGTTCACAGATAAAACCCAGCTTCAGAGAAGCATCGGAACAGATATTTTTAGTCTCTTCTGTGAATACACACTGGAAATTCTGTGCTTACAACAGCTTTCTGGGGGTACTGGCATAAACTATACAGACAAGCTGATTTCACTACATGAAAAAATGTTGCAGTTAATTTTTGCAAAAGTATTTCTAGATGAAATAAATACAGGAGTCATATATTAAGGTGAAATGGCATCCAATATCTTTGCAAAAAAAAAAAATCTCCTCTGAAATGAGCTCTCATTGTTCAGACTAGAAATACCTTAATCGTACCTTCACAAATTCTTAATTCTGCTGGATACCCCAAAGCACAACAAAAATAAACATAAAAGCCCATTAGCACTGTTCTTGTGATGAAAATTTCTGAATGTCTACTTTTACCTGACAGCAGTCCCCAGTTCTCTCTTCCTACTTGCTGGGGGCAGTGGCTATCACTTCTTCTGCTGAAAATTATCTCCTGCATCATTATCTACATTTTGTCTTGGGTAGTCTAATATAATTAATTTAGACTCAAAGCAATTGTTCTACAACATGTAACTGGCCTTGAGTCTGACAACTCTATTTTCAACCTGCAAAGCTGCAGAGTGCAAAAAGGCTAATTTTTCATCCCACTCAGCCTCCTCTCACTATAACCCAGTTAAGGATAATAAAAGACACTCTCTGCCAACCTTATGCTGTGAAAAAGAGGAGGCTTATCCTATGACAATCAAGAGCCTGTTCATATTGCACAGTCTCAAGTTATCTACTCAAATTTGAGGGTTTTGGGAGAAGAGAATCACCTCTCCTTCATTTCTCAGAGACCTCTGATTAACCTCCCCCATAAGCTATCTGAATTTCCTGTAGAGTGCTCAAGGCCAGTATGTGAAAAAGTGGAAGTCCACTTACTGGACTAGAGAAGCTGTATAATTAAACAGAAACAGTGCTGAGCTGTGCATTTCCCTGGCTGATTTATGAGTCCACCTGCTCCTGCTTTTGTTAGCACAAAAGTAACTCCACTTCAAAGCACTGCACCAATCTTGTGATGTGATCGAGTAGCAGCAGGTTACCAGTACAAAGCTGTCCCACTGACACAGAACATCTAAATAGGAAGAAATCCCTGCTGACTCAGGCCTGACAGCTTCATTTCCTGGATTATTTTCATTCTGCTGCTCTTGCTCTCCTCCCCACAGATCCCCCCCATCTCCGGCCTAGGCAGCTACTCCATGGTTACATCTCACCCACTGCAAAAAAAGATACAAATGCTTTGCATATCCTCCAGATGTTCATATAGCACAAGTTTATAGAGACATCGCTCAATATTACACAGAGCTGTTGGAAGGTAACTAAGCAGATTGGTCATCCACAGAGACCTGGAAGAGTAACAACTCAAGGACGACCTACATGCATGAAAGATTGGACAGGCTGAAAATGAAACAGATCCAAAACATCACTCTCCAGCTCCAGCATAATTAAATTCTTGGCCTGATCTCTTTTATTGTTCACATTCAAGAGAAAATTATGTTTCTAAATTTGCCACCAGCATGGCAATCTCATTCTTTTCAGCATAATTTGCAGGTGTATTTCAAGCTGGGCAGCCACAGTAAAGTCTGCAGACTGGGGGCACCCACAATAATAACCTCCATCAGCACAGGAGGAAGCTTTTTCAGGTCTAAAACAGTCTGTCCCAGTCACAGCTAATGATCATAAGAAATTCCCCTTCAACATCAGAGTTTTGTTTCAGTGCCATCCATCCCTCACATCTCTCACTCTGCTGTATATATTGACAATGGCATTTGCTCCATCCTGATCCTCTATTCAACTAAACTCTGTTTCAATTAAAACCTTGTAATTTTGACCTCACCCAAGGCTCCGCTGATTTTGAAGTGTATAACAAACTATACCATGCCCTAAGTGAATATTCTTTTAAAATAAAGCAAGTCCCCAAATGCCATTTTATGGGTTGATTTCATCAATTAAGTATCATTAAGATTTTCTGCTACAGAGTATTCAATTTAATAAGAGTTTCCCCCCTTTTTTCAACACCTTGAGTTTAATGAGATGATTGAAATGAAAAAGTCAATGTTAATAACATGGTAACTGCTCTGTAACACTTAAGTCTGAACCTGCCACAGCATCACTAATCTAAGTACATGCTGGGGAAATGCCAATGAACTGCTACAGAGCCAAAAAAAAAGGTCACGGAGCATTTTATTTTGCAGTTACTATATAAACAGAGGTTATTTTTAAATTGCTCATCAAGAAGCAATGGCTCTCAAAAACAATGCCTTAAGTATTTCCAAATCCTTACAGGAGCCATCCCCCTCTTACAACAAACACATCTCAAAATACTTCACAAAGGAGGCCTCTGTCACTGCCCTCCCTTTGCAGACAAAAACCCCCACTGCATCACGGAGATGACTTGCTCAAGGCCATTCAAACATGCCAGTGTTAGAGCAGGGTACAGAGCCCAGATTTTCTAGCTCCAAATCAGCTCCTCAGCTGGCTCTGGTAGCAAGTCTTAAGCACTTACTTGCGTGCACTAAAAACATGTGTTCTGCCTTTAAAAGAAAATGGATTTTACAGACAAAACACCTGGGTGGGGGAGAAATGAGAAACCACTTACAGAAGTTCACAGTTGCATAGATATCTCTCTTCTCCTTGCTCCAATTTTCCATACTGCCTTTTTCATTTGTTAAACTCCCATCCCCCCCCAAAAAAACAAAAAAGCAAAACCCAGAGCAGAACAGGAGCATTCCAAGACTTTAGGAAGGGATATTACAAGCTTCTATTACCACAGATTCAAGCGAAGACCATCACAGGTTTAATGTTTTCTATGTACTGTTGAATCTACCATCAGAACACACCACAGTGCTGGAAACATTACGACTTCGCTTGTGTATCTTACCACAATCAATATTAGCAAGAAAAGCCTCTAAACCCATGCCATGTTTTAAGAAGAGCTTCACATATTGTGACACGTATTTAAAAAGCCTCACATATCTGAAGTCAGATAAACACACTTTACAGATGGATACAATTATCTGAAAACAGGTGTCCAGGGGCATGTGAAGACTGGCTTCTTAAGTCTGCAAAAAGCTTGACTGTACCTGTCAACAGGAGCCTGTATTGGGGAATCCTCTGAACTGGCTTGAGCAGATAGTGTTTGAGGGCCAGACTAGCACAGCGGGGGCTCATCTGAAACAAACACCCAAAATAAATAACAATTCCACAGCAGTCAAAAGTTCCAGCAAAAGAAAACATGCCTACAAACAACTACAGGATAAGCTTTTTATCTTCAAAAAGTGCTACTGCCACAATGTTAAGCACCATGCTACAGAATTTCTGTGTGGAAGACTGCATGCAAAATTACCCATGCATGAAAGACAGGAGTAAGCACTCATATTCTGCAGATTCAAAACTGGTGCTTTGAAACAGGAGGAAGAGAGATGAAGTTTCTCAGAAATAAAGGAAACAGGACAGCAAGGGCAACATGCTCCCTTATGATTGCTGCGAGTGTCCATCAGGCAAAAAGGCAGAGAAGACAGGAGTGCTCACTGCATAAGTTTTAATTAATCCACGCCTCTAAAGACAACACAGAATTAAAAGATCCATGCTTCAAAGATGCTAATTATCTTGAGTTTGCATTCAAAATAATCTGAATCTGAAACATCGAGTCCTTCAAAAGGCCTGTTGTCTTCTTCCTGTCTGCAGCCAAGACTGCAGAAAAAAACCCCACCACCAAAACACAAACAAAATAGAGACAGTTTCTAAATCCCAGTGGAGGATCACAACTGCTAAAAAGTCACTAAACAGTGATGTAAGATATAAGGATATATCTTTTAAAAGAATACAGTACCTCAAAATCTTTGACTACTGATGCAAATCCTGCATTCTTCTTACACTGTTCATCTAATAATGCAACATTTTTATCAAATTCTTTGATGTAAGTTGAATACATCTTTAGGTAGGGACCCTTTTTAACAAATATATCAGCAATTCTTTGATGTTCAAGCCTGGAAACAACAACAAAAAGATGCAATTAGACCTAAAAATAGCATACATCTTAACCCTGCAGCAAAACATCTCTCTTTTTCAGAGTAAGATGTGTTAGCTTATGTTCTGAAAAAAGCTTACAGTAGATAGGCACCCATTTCAGTCACTATTCTGAAAAACCTTATTAGACACACGTCAACACACTAGTGTTAGATGACAACCACTTGATATACAGTCTTTTAAAATGGTTTTGAACTGTTTGAACACTTTAGTTCAAGATGAGAAAAGTCTCTATCCATTGCAGTGACTTCGTCAGTAGGTTTTGTATAGCTCCACCCACCAGTGGTAACTGAGAATGGTGTTCAAGGGGATTGTAGCTGTCAATCAGCACTGTGTCTGATCAGTAGATCTAAACTACCTCTAAAATGCAAAGCAGTCTTCAAAACAGCCTTCTTTTTCCCTAATGAACTCAGTGCACTTATGCTCATGCAGAGACCAGAATTTCAATTAAAAATGAAATTTCAAATAAAAACTGTGATTGCTACAAAACCATATTTGCATGCCTTCTGGACCTTTTGGGATGCATCTAAATGGCACAAAAGCACATCTAAATGAAAAAATAATCTCCTATACTTTCAAAGTAAATTCTGACATTTAGGAAGGTGTTTGAAACACAAACAAGAGTCAAACCATGATCATATGAAGTCACAAAAGCCCCCCAGATAAATTTCAACATCAAAGGAGTGGAATCCATTTATTGATAGTCACCAGTGAGATAAGCGCTCTTCCAGTTCCCTCAGGAGGTCCCGATTGAGTTCGTAGAGCTGAGGTAGGTAGTAGAGGATCTGATTCAGGATTCTGTCCTCAATCACTGGCTTTCCAAGTTGCCTAGAGGCATGTGCCACAGCATCCCGGAAATCCTGCCAGAGTACAAACAGGACAGAAACCCCCCTTGCTGTGAGTGAACAGCCTTCAAAGCACCAACACAGAGTGCTACAATGGATTTCTCATCGCAGACATTCCAGGCACTGCTCCCTATTACCAAAGGCAAGGCAGGTACCATCTGGGTTATGTTTTTCTGCAGCTTCAATTTACTCCCCTGGGACCACCTTAATCCTTTTGGTTTGACACTGCAGCTTTACTTTCTTGGTCCTGTATGCATAATATAGAAGTTGTTCATTATTTTTACAACATGCCCTTAAGAAATGTGCTAGTATTACTTATGAGGAAACTAAGGCAGGCTAAACAAGGCTTGCATCTTCAAGGGTATTGGCAGCCTAGAGCATGTGTTTGAAAAACATAAAGTCAAAAAGTAAACCTTTTATATCAGCTAATACAATCATAATACCTTACTTAAAAAACATCCTAGTATTCATAACTCATCTACAGATGCCATTTTAGAGGGCAGAAAATAGGGTCAAAAAATTACTCTCTGTAGCAGCTCTTCTATATACAGGAAAAGTAACATTTAATGAAAACATAACGTAATAATATGGGAATCACAACATTTTAAATGTTGGCAATGATCAAAATCAACACTGACTGGTACCTTTGAAACATTTACAGGGAAAGAGGAGCACCCTACTCACTCTTGAAGGATCTTATAGTATTTTTATGCTATAACCAACTCCCAACAGGACAGAGCTGAGGTTCACTGGTCCTCATTAACTATTCAAAATTAAAATCTTGATCCCACACAAATCAGCATGGTCAAGACTTAAACTCAGTATTCCTTATACAGAGTATCTCCCCTATTCACAAGCAAGCAAATCTTTCAAAAAGTTCAGCAATCTAGCATTTCACTTGAAAAACAACACTGTCTTAACTGACAAAAAGAAAATATAAATTATGTAGTGTTAGGTATTACCATATCTTACTTAAATTTGGGCAAAAAGAGAATTAATCCAAAGCTCTTGGAGTTTGTGATTAATTAAACCTAGTATCACATGTATGATCTGCAGGTATCTTGAAAAAAGTGACCAACAAAATGTTCTAAGTACAGGAATAAGTTATATTTGAAATGTGCATGGGGTCCACACCTGTCTTTGGAAATCTGTAGTGTCTTCAGGTTGAGGAAAAAAAATAATTTATCCCCCCTTTTTCCCCTCCCCAGGCCTACTACTACAGCTCTTGTTAGCTATCCCATCAATCCAGCATCTGGCACTATTTAGGGTCTCTCAAACCGAAGCCTCAACTTTCCCCTGCTCTCCCTCCTCATTACGTCAGCTCTGGGCAACGTGAGCTCCAGACATGCTTTCTTGCTTTGTGACCCTATGGGTCACAAAGGCTGTGACTGGGCAGCTCTGACAAGAAACTGAAATTGAGATATAGGGCACTGGCTGTAACGGGGAAGGCTGAGAATTAAATGCAAGGGAGTTAAAAAACAGATGGTGTTATTCATATGGAAATGTTCTGGTTTACATCCTCTGTGCAGACTAGTGACACATAGGTTAACTACCAGCTGCATCTTATGGGTTTTTCTGACCCTGGGGCATTGCTTAACACTGAAATGATACATGGAATTACAATGGCAAAAGCTCAAATGGGGCATTCTGGAGAGCCTCATGCAGAATGCATCATCATATTATGATAATATTCTTCCCATGCCCCCAGTTGTATGCACACACAACCTACTGTATGTATTTTGCCATAGGATAAGACAAGAATTCTGTATGAATGTCATACGGTGACTTGCATGACAAAAAGCAAAGCAATTTTGTCTGTACTGTAATCAACAACCCAGGCTTTCCCCTGACCAAACAACAAAAGGAGAGCAGGGAGCCAGGTCTGAGCACCACTAGATAACACAGGAACATCAGCTGTAGTTAAGACCATTTATTTAACTTCTAGATACAGCATTCAAACAGTCTGCAGGGCGTTTTCCAAATACAGATTTGGTTTTTCAACTAGCTTGACCCAAAGTCCATCAGCCTCATCATGGTTTATAGATTATGCCATGAAAGGCATAATGTCATTAAAACAGCCAACCAAAACTTTACTTCATCGCTCCCCATGTCCCCTTCCACAACTGAGTAAACTGAGGAAGTGCTGCAGAGAGTAAATACAGGGAAGAAAGATAATGTGAACCTTTCAAATTTCAAAAGCCTGCAAAACAACAAGAGCTAAATTTCAATGCTCTTTTAATATTTTTTTATTATCTTCACTACTGACTACGCATTTGTCACTATAATCATATTAAGATTTATTTTTAACCTGGCAGTGGGTGTGAAGTAACTGTCATGCCAAGTTCATCTTGAGATAAATTCAAGAGTTGAATGCAGAGTGCACATGCCTGGGGATTGGGGGTGGGAAAAGAAAAACAAATGTAACAAGGTTGGAATTACCAGTGTTTACACTCGAAGGTACTGGCCTTCTGAGAAAGTAGCTTCATATCCAAAAGAACAAAACACAGATCAGGTCTGTTTTAATTACCAGATATAAAATACGCTAATTTACAAACGAAACCCTGAAATCTCACCTCAAGGGGTGAAAAGTACTCAGATGACAACTTTTATTGCAAGCAAGTGAATGACTTAGAAGTCAGAAACTGCAGTAAAAGTAATTTAAAGTACAAGGACCTAGATCCTTCTAAACTTAAATCAGTTCACTGCTAAATAAATGCAGAATTGCTCCTGCAAATAATATATACATTGCTCTGATTTCTATACATGCCTGCATGATTTATATTACAAACATATTTAGCACATTGTCCTATATAAAATTGCTGAGGAGCACTGCTTTCATCAGTGTGTTCAAAGGCAATTACCTAAGTTGTCCTAGAAATTATTCTGTTTGAAGCAATGCAGCAATTTGTAATGGTACAAATGAATTTTAAAGATTTTCTAATTAACAATGGGTCTTTCAAATACTGAAATCTTACTCATCAAAAAGACCCCTAAAAAACACCAAAAAAAAAATCCAAAACCCAACTTGCCACAGTTTGGAATTAATGTGCTTATTTCACTGAAAAACATTTGCAATGCTAGACATGGTTCATATGCTGCATGACAAAACCCAAAATATTATTCTAGTTACAGTGAATCATCCCAGCTTCTTACTAGGATTTTTTTTCTCCTTTCAGAAACGGGGTGGCTATTGTACATTTTTTAAAATGCTTGTTTATGATTTCTAGTGTTACATTATATTCTGGTCCAATAATAATCTTCTGATACCACTTTTTACTGATTAGGTAAAGGTAATTGTTTTCACATAGCTGGTTCAAGAGGACAGCACACATTGCCATTCCTGGAAAGAACATTCTTTTCAAACCAGAAACAGTTTTAGTTTATGCTAAGATGAGACAGCCTCCCACTGGGTACTTGTCCACACGAAAATCTAGTCTAGGCATATTAAAGGCATCTGAGTACATACTGTTGCTGAATTACTGCTTGATAAAACACTTCCAACTTAAAAATGTGTAGGAAATTCTATTTATCCTGTTGGTATACATTCCCTTTATAGCTGTGGAGTTTTAAAACAATATTGAGGAGGTTACCATCATCACTGCTTTTGTTTCCTCACACCACTCCTTCACTGCAACTTCCTTAAATAAGCAAAAAGGCTGTGATATCTGAAATAATTCTGACCCTGTTCTGAATCATCTGCAATCAGCCCATGCACTTCCCCTCTGCAAAGGCCCTGACTCAAGATCCCACCACTCTTCCCACCAAAGGATTCCCAGCCTGCAGTAATCTGTCCATATCAGTCTAAGAAGCAGAGGACCATTTTAGCTGTAAACCAAAAGAGGTACTGAGCAGACTAAAACCTTGCTCAGCTGCTGACTGGGTCTAGTGCACTTTCAGGTACCTAATAGTTGAATGAAGATAATTTCAAATGGGTGAAATTAAAACTTCTTGGCAATTTAACAGGAAGAGAAAGTACTACAAAATCTAAACATAGTCATGTATTCTATTCCTAAAGCTTCAACTAATATTCATCTTGGATCTGTTCGCCCAGAAACATCAGGAAAAACAAACAAACAAACAAACAAAACCAAAAAAACAAAACCAAAAAAAACCACACCATAATCCCTTCCACTGAAGATCAACTCCCCCAGAAAAATACACCTGCAGATAGCTCAAACAGCAGTTGAATTAAAGGAAAAAAAGTATGTTGGCACTTGGATGCTTTTCAAGGAATACACACACACACAGACATCCTATGGAGAAGGAGGAGGGAAGAGGAGCAAGTTTCACAACAGTCAAGCTGCTAGATGTGACAAACTGTAAACATGACTGCTTAGCAATATGGCTACAGAAGATTTCACAAATAGATTATTTAAAATATAAATAGGCACTCCTACCTAGAGCCAGACTATTAGCCATAAACTGCTAAGTTAAACTACAGAAACTATAGCTAATCAAGACTATGACTAAGTGCGGATCATGACATTTTTCAAACATATGCCATCACTTTTGGAAAGCTGCCAAGCAGTTCCACACCTTTTTTCTCAGGTAATAAAATAATTTATAAGTGTTTAACAAAATAATGTAGTTGATTTCTTTACAATAATCAATGATTTGACTGTGGCATATTCCCAGAATGTTATTTTGGACATTAGGCTGAGTAGTAGAACAATGCTTCCTTCTAAACTAAAACTATTTTATTAGTCTTCTTAGTAAGAGGATTGCAGTTGCAACTCATTGTCAAATGTCTCAGCAGTTCTAAAGTACTTCACAGATCAAAAATTTAGCAACATATTCACCTCAGACTGGTTAAAATATTGAAATTTTGCAGATGGAGAAAAAGGAGTTGGATGTTGAGAGAATTTTTCAAACAGTAAGTCAGTTGTAAGCCAGGACCAGAGGTCAGAACTTTGCTCCAAAGGCCAGAGCTATTATATTTTTCATTACATTCTTTTTCCAAGTCTACTATTAATTATTTTTCATAACACTTGACTACAATAGACATCACATTATAGCTATAGATACATATAGATATATAAAACTACATATAGCTTTTATATACAGAATTTGCCATTTCCTTCTGAAAAATGGAAACATTAAACCAGAATTTTTCACTCTTAAGTGTCTCTGGAAGGACACACAATAGAAAACAATGCTTGACCTCTTATCTGCCTTCGGCAGTAAGAGGCTGATCTTGTGGCTGCAGAAATGCTAAGAGGTGCCTGCTGACAAGCTCCTACTTACTTGGTCTCAGAGTCCAAATACGGACAGAACAGGGGTATAAGCCAGAAGCACAGATTTAAAGGCCCAGGCAAAAGCCCATAGGCCTAAACTTTTCACACAGCAAAAAGTTATACACTAAGCCACGCAGTGGAAGGAGTAACCTCAAAAAACCAAGTTTCTCTGCTGGACCAGAAGCCTGGCTGCTTATACCACAGTAGCAGGGAGAAAACAGAATCCAGAATCAGAAAGAGTAGAAAAACAAGAAGAGTAGAGGGTTTTGGCTAAAGAACAAAATTCAGAACAGAAATGTACAAAAAAAATGACAAGCCAGACAGATTACTCTTACAGCTGCAGGATGCTGCTGAAGGGGTCCTCTCACTCATGCAAAGCAAACCATCTCCAAAGAATCCCACAACAAAGGAGTATAAAAGGGCACCAATCCTGCCTTACTCTCTTTTCCAGCAACTCTGGATGTTTTTTAGGCACAGGGCAACTCAGAGCAAAGTGATAAGCTTGTTTCTCTTATGTCACTTGTGTTTTACACCCAGTTCACTATCTCTTTTTTCTGTAAGTGCCCTTAAGAAAAAATTACTTCTCCCAAATTCTCAACCCTTGGTTACTCAGGAGGCATTGCATGAACCATCTCATAAACATGCATACAGAAGAGCTAGTTTGATTTAAGCTCTTTTGTTTCCAAGAGTTTCTAAAAGCATTTCACTGGAATCTTGCCCTAAAAAAGCACTAACACAATAACAGAAATACAGAGAATTCAAGATTACATCTAATGTTTGATTACATCCTCAAGCAACCCCATTTGTTGAGTCTGTTTGAGACTCTGTGTGCTGTGTGCACAGTCAGGTAAGTCCCTTATCTCTGTTATGACCAGCTTGTTTAGTATTTATAGAAGTATCACCAAGTGTTTATAATTTTGCAGCGTGTCTTTGACAGAAGCAGTCAGATGTATTTGCAATGTATGATAGGGTTCACATAGGCTGGCACTTGGTACCTTGGAAGAGTTGCTCCACCTAACTTGACTTTGTCAACATAAAAAAAAAAAGCTAAAAAATTTCAGTGGTACTTGTTATCAGTTTGCAGTCACATTCCTACCTCCTCAACTGCTTTGGATTCCACTTCAAAGGCTTTAAGATGAAGCAAATGAAAAAGCTTTTTCTTACTTCAACAGTCCTCTTCCTTGGTGCCACGTGATACATATAGCTGGCATTGATAAAATACACTGAGGAGAGTATTTTTCATTACAGATCACTGCTAATGGAATTAGTCACTAAATTTCTAGTGGAAAACCACTAATAGATGGCTCAAAAGGTGCAATGGAGCATCCCCCAAAAAGACAATCTTTACTATGGGTAAAAGAGCCTAGTCTGTGGAGAATCTAAGTTCTAATTCAGAAATTTGTCAGAGGTTGCTTGATTGGCAGTTAGTAAGCCAAAGTGGTCAGTGCACATGAAATCAAAAGGATAATTTTATCAACATTAAAATATTATTACAAGAAATATATTATTAAATCAACTGATTTAATAATGTGTTTAAAAACAAACAAATCCTCAGGCATACCACTAAGTGGAAATAAAAAACTGGGTGTCTGCAACCTTTCTTAGCTATGGCAGTTCTTATTCACAGTAATTTCATGACCATAAGGCGCACTAGACTATCAGGTGCACCCCCCGGGAGTCGGCAAATTTCGCAACTTTGTAGATCATATAAGGCGCACTTTTTTTGCAGTGAGGAGCCACGCAGTGCGCAATGAAGTAACGAAGTACTGGCAGGTGCTCAATTTGCAAACATTTTTCAAATATCGGTGTAGCCTTTAAACCCAGTCCCAGGCACCCTCTCCGTGCAGTGGGCCCCAGCACTCCTGCCCGCCCCCAGTGCCGTCTGGCAAGGCGCACGGCTCCCACCGCACGGCTGCGCTGCGTCCCGGCTTCCACCTGGCCAGCAGTGGCAGCGCTTCTCCCCGTTTTCCTGTGGCAGTGGCCGCGCCACTTCTCCCCACTTCCCCGGGACTGCACCACTTGTCCGTGGTGGCGGACGCGCCGCCTGACACCGCTTTTCCATGGGGGCGCTGGTGGCGGCGGCCGCGCTGCCTCTCGCGGCCTCTCGCCACTTTTCTGTGCCAGCGCTGGCAGCCGCGCTGCCTCTCGCCGCTTTTATGAGGCAGCACTGGCGGCCACACCGCCTTTTGCAGCCTCTCACCGCCTTTTCACGGCGGTGCCGCCAGCCGCACTGCCTCTAGCCGCTTTTCCGCGGCCGNTTTTCACGGCGGTGCCGCCAGTCGCACTGCCTCTAGCCGCTTTTCCGCGGCCGCAGGGGCCACACCGCCGCTGCTCCGATGCCACTGCCAAGCGGGCTCTGCTTGGGGCTGTTGTGGGCTTGCACTTCTCATTCCCCCCTCACCCGGGCCAGTGCTGCCCGGCTTCTCGTTTCCCCCGTGCCCGGGCCGAGGCCAGGACCACGCAGCTTCTCATTTCCCCTGCTCCCATGCCCAGAGTGGCACCGCCCGGCTTCTTGTTCCGCCTGCACCCGGGCTGGGGCTGGCGGCAGCTCCCTCCCTCCCCTCGTGACTCCTGCCGGCTCAGCCGCCCGCTCCTGCCCCCGCCTCGCGATTCGGCACTCCCGCAGCACCGCCCCCCCCATTGCGGCTCGCGCTTCCGGTTGGGCAAATTTCGCAACTTTGTCCATCATATAAGGCGCACCAGACTATAAGGCGCACTTCTGGGTTCAGGGGAAAAATTTAGTCAAAAGGGTGCGCCTTGTAGTCATGAAATTACTGTAATGAAAAAGGCACACACACACAGAGCCTCAAAACCAGTGCCCTCTCTGACAAGGGCACACCAAGATTCTTGCTGCAGGCCAACTGACAAGTTAAGGACAAAGTATTTCCTAAACTCCTCACCTAGCATCCTCCCTGTTAAATCAGGCTGCATACATGTTGATTGTTATTGCTAGCCAACAAAAACATTTCTTATAGTTTTTATTTGGCAGCTAGAAACTAGCAGACCGTCATGAACAGAGTTGCAAGTTATCCATTTAAAGGAAAAGCAAAACACATTCTACACCATTGCACATCTAAACTGTGGGGACAGCTTTAAGTTTATCCTAAAAACTTCCTAAGTTGTCTACTCTTCCCTTTTTCACATCGTTCTTCTGCTTGCCTGTATCCTCCTTACCAACAGCCTTTCTTCCAGTACTGCACATATTACCTAAAAAACTAGTACACTGAAAAGTAAAGGTATCTTTAAAAAATAAGTTAAACGTCTGAAAAATACGATAATTTAAAATTATATAGCTTAAAACTTGCCTAGGAAAACTCTCTCTCTTTTACCAGTATTTAAGATTGAGTTCTGTATTAGAAGCCATGTTAAATATATATTTGATCCAACTGATGCAGCCAGCTCTTAAAAGCCAAGCTTGAACAGAATCAGAAAATCAGTTACTAGGAAGAAAGCAAAAGAGGAGTCAGTAAAAGATGTAGTGAGCTTTTTGTTCCTGAAAAAAAAATCTCTGAATTACAGGACTGTATACAACCACATATGAGAGCCTTTGTTCCCAGTTTCACAGAACAAGCTTCTCAAGAGACTGAGACAGACCAATGCATCTGTTTGCAATATAACCACTTCTATTGCCAAAAGAAAAAAGCCACTATGTTTGCACTTAATAGAGTGACAAAACAGTACAAAGACAGATAATTTCAAACTTGACAGAAAACACACATAATAGAACTAGAGAAAGAAAAATTCTTGATTAATTTCCTATTATCACCTTCAACAAAGCATGTTTTACAGATGACAGACCTGCACAAACACAGATTAAATACTTAACTCTTGGTGTGTACAACAATCACAGGTACTACAATCACAGTTGTTATCAGAAAACAAACATCTTTCTGATGAAAAGGACTGCAGCTTCAAAAAAATATGCTGCCATGGTGATGGGTGCATCATTAGAGCTATTAGCTATTAATTGAATTACTTCAAGAATGTGCATTTTAATGTACCATTTCTAAAATAAATTGTTCCTGCCTCCCTCCACCATTTAAGGAATTATTCTAATCAAAAACTTTATTTTTGTTGCTATGTATGTATTTATAAGCCAGTACAAGCTGGGTTATAAGTATGATTCTGATTAACATTAATGGATTCAACTTTCAGTATTCAATACCCACACTCAACTGGAAACTGCATAAATTATTAAGGAGATCCAAAGGAACCACCAAAATATTCATCCATTATGTAAAATGTGAAACTTTGAGTTCAGCTGAGTTAGATTAATTTTTATATTTTGGATATGTAGATGTAGCAGAAAAAAAGGCACAGTCACTACCATAAAGCCTAAACATAAAATTTTAATAGATTAAACAAATAGAAGAGGAAACTGCTTTTTTTTTTTTGAGTACTTACAATGTGTAAGAGCTTTAGCACATCCACAAACCTATCAGAAAAAAAAGAAAAAGCAAACAGTTACATTTTAATTGCCCAATTAAAATAAACTGAATAGTTGTTAAATGTAACATTGACACTTACACTTTCTCTGAGCTCATGATCTCCTTGGCAATATGGTAAACCTTTGTTTTCTTTCCAGCTGCCTTACCCTGCAAATAAAATTACATGTTACACTACGCACCTACTAAAACTGTCATAAAGATCATTTCCAGCTATTAGTACCTTAAATTCAAGGCAATTCTTTGATAGTTACTTCTAAGAAAAACACTTCATACTGCTTTGAAATCGCTTGGCTTTGACACTTCTGGTTTTTCAGCATCTGTGAGAAAATCAATTTAGCTTCTTTCTGGAAACAACACTACTAGCTAAGCGCAGTTTGTACAACACTGTCAGCCTTTTCTTTTAATTATTACAGGAAGCACTGAAACCCATAATGAATGAAGTCCTAGCAAACAAAAATTTATGGTGCAGCAAAAGTACTAAAGTACAGGCAGTATTTCTATCTTATTTGATTTTTTTTTCCTGATTATTACAGCAACAGTAATATTTGCAGTGAACTCAAATGTGTTTCAGGAACATCTTAAAAGACATATACATTTTCTTTACTGAAAAACAAAACAACAGGAGAAAAAAAAATCACATTGAAGAGAAAAGCCAGTTTCTAACCATCTACTAACAGGGTTGCTGGAATACATAGCAACTGTGCTCCAAAGATGCAGATATGCGAGCCTTGTCATCTGCCTGAAATACTGTGGAGAAGATTTTGGGTTTCACATGCACATTTGGCTTCCAAAAATACAATGGCACTGTCCAACATCAGATGGAGGGAATAGGTATAACAAAGCAAATGGGGCAAGCATGATTTCCCTGAGATGGAACACCTTTTCCCAAAACAGCTCTCATGATTTGCCATATGCTTCTCTGCTGCCAGCTGTCACCACATCAATTGCACATTCAGGCTTTCATTTTAATGTGCTGCAAAGAAAGAGAGGATGAGGAACCCTGTAACACCACAGGATATGCAATTCAAGTGAGATGAAGTACTGTGAAGGCTGTATTGAGTATGGTAATATAATATGGGCACTAAACAATTTATCTAGAAAATCAGGTATGAGTGGCATTTTATCCACAAAACTCTGGTTCTTAAGCAGTAATGTTGCCAGATTTCTCTGAAGATTTAGTTCTTCTTGAAACGTATAAATTAATCTCAAGTGCTGGAAAATAAACCATGGAACAGATAGTACTCATAGGTTGGTTTTAATGATATTGCTGTATTCAAAATAAAAGTAAATCTAATTTAATTTTTTTCATTGGAATTCAAATGACACTGTGCCTAATTACTGAACTAAAATAAATTTCTACATAATTTTGTATAGCACTTCATATGTGCAAAATTATTTATTTTATATACTATATAGATAGACATCTGCACACAGATCTGGGATTTTACTTATGAAATTAAACCTGTTTCCAAAGAACACTGAGATCTATCCAGTGTGGGTCAATCGCATTCAGACGAGATTGTAACACCTCTTCTCAGGCCTCTGTGCCTATTTAGAAAGCACAGCTGACACACTCCCTGCAAGACTGAATTCACAAGTCAGTCAATTATGCGGAGCAAGGTATCTGCCATCACTGTAGATGTGTCAGTTGCAAATGAGATGAAAATTAGTATTTTGAGAACAAGATGCTACTGCTAAACAATTACAAAACTAAATATCACAGTCTGCTTCTAACCCCATTTGAAAGACTTTTCACATACCAGCTGGTGCTGAAAGGGCCACTTTGCATTTATTCAGACAAAGATACTCTGGCTCTGAGAGTCTCTAATGGGAGAACCAAAGAGATACAAATAAGGCTGTCCGGCACAACACTGGAAAGAAGCCCTGTAAGTTCCCTAACAGATATAAAGCATCAAAGCAGCCAGATGCTTGCAGCAAGGAAAAATAAAACAAGCCCAGCAGATGACCAATGCAGAGATTGCTTCATTCTCCTCTGCAGCTGCTCTCACTGTGAGGAAGTTGGTTGTTAATTCCCAGCTGCCAGCCGCACGTGCCGCAGGCAGCTGAAGCAAGCGACAGCAGATGCCTCACAGCAAGTGCTGAATTACTCCATAAAACCTGCCTGAGAACCCTCATAATGGGGACACTTTCCTGTAAAACTCCATTGTGAAAGGTTGAGGGCGTTTCTAGAGGCACACAAGGTAAGTTAGCTTCTATACAGGTAAAGTCTTGTTTAGTTTCACAGGAACAAGCTTTTTGCTTGACTCTTTCCCAATTTAGTCATTTGGTTCAACAACATTCAGACCCAACATGCCATGTCTTCTCCTCCAGCACTAAAAAGTTTCATAGGGTTTTTCTGTTTATCTTGTTGGGACTTTGTTTTTGTTTTGTTTTGAAATTATTTTTAAAGAAAGGAAACAGATATAACTACTATCAAAGGAAACAGCTGCCAGGACTGGTGCTGAGGAGAGCCACTGGTCTATGGGCAGACTGGTTTCAGGGCATCCAGGACTGAGAAGTCAGAACATGGGTACCCCTAAAGGGAGGGATAGGACCCTAATAACTTCATTTCATTCAGAGTACTTAACACTGTCTTCCTGCTCCTCATTTGAAGAAAAAATAAGATTAAAATAAGGAATATCACTCCAAGCTGGCATTCACAGAAGGTAACGGAAGGTCAGACCTCAACCTCAACAGGTGGTTTACATTTGAAAATATCCCAACAGGTTACAACTTATGAAATACTGCAAAGAGTGAGGAATGAAGTAATGAGGAATGAAATAATGCAAGAGTGAGCTTCAGAAGATACAAAGATACCTGTTTATCTTCTTGAGGATCAGTCTCCCCTTTGCTGGAATCAGAATTTGTGTCATCATCTTCATCAGAACTGTTCATGATATCTTCTTCATCTGATTGAAGATCTCCCATTACCACGTTGGGATGATCATGATGTTCTTCTAAAGACCTAATATTAAAATATATACATCATACCTCATTTATGTAAGAAGCTTTCTGTTTCACTGCACAATAAATTTTCTACTCTGTATCAGAGACCCTGAAAACAGTGGGTAGTCTGAAGATTACAACAGTTGGAGGCTTTTCCACAGTGGCTCATGACTGCAACATTTTATTTATGCTAGTATTGATACAATGTTCATTAACAGTAAGCAAAAGACACAGTACCTTTGGAGTACTTATATTATTCATGTTCATAAGAGTTTGCCCTAACAACAAAGTCTGCTAAATCTATTCCCTTATTGCTATGTGCATGAATAGAGCATTTGCACTGTGTGCCAGGAGAAAGAAAAATCCTAGCCATTTTGCTGTCCTCTATGTCACAGCAGCAGATCTTGTTCCAGATATGGTACTCACACTGGAGCTCTCTGTGTGAGATTCTAGATGCATGTATACATACAGGCCTGTTCCTCAATGCATGTGCTAAATAACTTCATCAGTGACAGCAATATCATAACCATTCTGTCCAACAGTTCCTTTTAAAAGCAGGAAAGCAGAAACTTTTGTGATTAAGAACACCCATCCCCCAGAAACAGACACCTTTTGGATAGCTGTCAAAGCTATAAAACATAACCTTGTTCTGCTGCTGTACAATCATTACAGAGATCTCTTTTTATTAGCTTCAGCCATACTTGCAATACAATAATCGCATGAGACAGGCACACAACCTCCTTCCTCTAACTAGCCTTGACAACTTCAGCAGAGATTTAAGAAATGCAATTCTAGAAGAAAATAAAAAAGGGGGTAGGGAAAGATAGATAGGAAAACAGACTAGAGGAAACAGCCTTATGTTTTTGGAAGGTTACATAGAAACACAGCAAATCTCTGGGCTCATACTTTCAATCCTTAAAAACATCTAATAATTTCCAATTACACTAAAGCTATCTAAAAATCACACAATGCGTGTTCAAAGTCTGAAAAAAGATGTTGGATGCCACAGATTTATTTTGACATGAGCCAAAACTGATAAGCTATCCTGCAAAATAAAAAGCAAATCCAGGAGCCCTTGTCCACGAGCTGCTGCAGCCAGCAAAGATCTCACAGGGCTGACCAACACCTAATTTTGCACAGCCAACAACTGCCAAGGCTATGCACTTCTCTATATACCTGGCCCTCTGCTTCCCAAGACAAGGCATAGTTACAACTGTTTTTTCCCTTGTTTTGAATAAGAGGAAAGCAGGGATAGGAGGGTAACTACTCAGACTTGCTCCCTCTATCTGTGATAGCTACCAGAAAGAAAACCTGTCACCATGGATCCCATGGAAGGTGTCTGCCAGCAATCTGAAAAGCAGAAGTATTCCTCAGAGCTTGGGTTCGGTATTGGGATTGCTACTGTTAAACATGTTTGTCAGCGACATGGACAGTGGGACTGAGGGCACCCAGAAGGTCAAGGAAGGGGATTCTGCTACAGCGAAGTGTTTATTATTCAATACTCCAGATAGAGTTAAAAACAAACAAACCAATACAAATATACTGGTCACAAATAGAAATATATTTGGAGATGAAGATTAGCTGGCCTGTGGATAGAGCTTGGTCAGCCATGAAGACATCGAGAAGATTAAAATAACTTGGTTCTATTATGACAACACAGGAAGGACTTGGGAAACTCCCAAGCAGTCACTGTCTCCCAGAACTGAATGGGGGCAGGGAGCAAGGCGACTGTAAGGTCATCACCAAGTTCAACAAGGTTCTGAGCCAAGACTGCAGCACCCTGGGTGCAGAGAGACACCCCTTTATTTGGGTTTGGAAATTATCAGCTTCATGCAGGAAGACAGCAGGCAGCAGAGAGAGGAGTGCTGATGACAACAGCATATGGTGTATGCCAGGGACAGTTCCCATAGAGTCTCCAAGAGTTTCAGGAAGGCAAAAAGAGCTTTTTACTGGAACTTTCCCTAGAACCATGCTAGCAGGAAAATAAGATTTCTGCAGTTATTCATTAACTTCAGCAATTCAGAAACTCCTTGTCTACTTTATATATGTCATAGTAAGCTGAGAATATTTATTTTAGCAGATGTCATATCATATTTTTTTATTATGACAAACATCTTTATTACAGCAGCAGCGTGACATGAGGTAGATATATGCCCCAGCTTTAGCCAAAACCTGCCACAGAAATTACTGCTGTTCCTTTACTAAATTACTCAGCTTTACTATACACAGCTGTTACTGAATCCATCTCTGATCAAGAGTGTTTTTTCCCCCACTACAAAATATATTAAGACCTTTATATATTAAGACCACACTGGAATACACTTTTTAGTCTATTATTAATGTCTATTTTAGTTAATAGATATTTTATTGCCCTATTTCCTAGCTTTAATATAGGAAAATATATTTCCTACCTGTTTTAATTTCCTTTAACTGAGATTCCTTCTCATCAAGAAAACATTGTTTTCCCATTTGTGACATCACTGTTCTTTTGCCTCAGCATATTCTACTGGAAGCCCACTCCCAGATTTTGTTGTCATTTTCCATTTAAACTTTTCAGGGCAGCTGAGCCAAAACGTACAAGTTTTAGAAAATCCACCCTTTTAGAAGTCAGAAACAAGAATACTTCTAGGTGAAGCTGCATTTTACTTGCACAAACATAATCCCCTCACCACTGAAGGATGAAGAACAAGCCAGCTGGTTTTTCTGTAAAACATTTTCTAAACATAAGATTAATCAGCTTATGTAATAGAAAGTTCCAGTAAAAAATTACAGTAATGTCACGATTATAAGCCGCACCTGACTATAAGCCGCACTTAGTTAGTTAATTTAATAATTAACTAATGATGTTTAGGATGTGAGTAAGTGTCCACAATTGACAGCCACTCACTGTATAAGTTTTTTTCCTTTCTATGAATCACAATATTTAAGCAATAAGTTGCTTTTCTGGCCTTTGTGGTGCTTATGCACCTACTATTCACACAAAGGAAGCTATAACAGCTGAGAGAACCATGTATAAAATCTTACATACAGTAGCTACTCCACTTTTATCCTGTATTTGCTCAGTTCACGGCCCTCTGGTTCTTTCATATGATACATCTTGTTAAGAGGTTTTTTTGTGGTATTTCTAATACTTTTTCCCTTGTTTTCTTTGTTTTCTAAAGAAAAAACACATTAGATGATTAATGATCAAGGATCAGTTCACATTCAGCTATCTTCCAAAACTAAACAAGCCATCAGTTCAGGGATAGGATGCAATACTGGAGCCAGGGGTAGATACTTTCCGGTGGTATCTGCAGTTGTGTCCTCTTCTTCACAGAAAATGGGGACAGAGTTACTGTTCATTTGTGTTTATTAGCCATGTGCTGAAGAACACACAATTCTCATATATTGCACCTCAACCTTTCACGGACTGCTTTTCTGGTGAAACAGAAAGCAGATTTGTATTTACTGATTACTCTTTTCTGTACTTTTACCTCTGAAGTCATCTGTAACATAAGTGTATGTATGGCTCTCTTAAAGATATCTCTGGATAAAGTGAAATCCCTTGCACTTTAACTGCCTTTGGAAATAGTAGAAAATATTTAAATAAACAGAGTCTTTTCTAACACATATTAATCCCCCTTTTCCAAAATACCACAAGTATGCAGTAAAGCTTATTTTAAGTGGCTCTTCTGATAGGTATTTTGGGGGTACTGTGAACTGTCTCTATCTTGTTCCCTCTTCATCACGATTCTTTGTCCTACCCACAGCAATACCAATAGAAACTTCTGCATTATCAGTCATGTGAAACACCAGCCCTGCCAACTCACTGTGCTGCACCATATCTTGTGAGCAAGTTATCTAAATATAGACATGAGACTTTTTTATTTCACACGTAAAATGAAGGAATCATTAGTTTGCCTTGGAACGAGTGGTTATGGGTTGATACATATATGTTGTGCCGTATTTTCCTACTGTAATAGTAAAACACTAATGAAATAAAACATGCTGGTCCTAGCAAAACAGCAAGATAAACTGTCAAGAACTGTCATCAGACTATTACCACTGGGAATCAGCATAAAAACCACTTATTGTCTTCAAGAGATGATGAAGACTAGTTCAGACTAGTTTATTTGTCTTACTACAGAAGCTTCAAATACACCTGTGGCTTCATTTTCAGACACTGTTGATTTGGACCCTGCATAGGGCACTATAGCCTGAAGTCACAATTAGCATTTCAGTTTCAGTTTCCAACTCCTTTAGAAGGTAAATAGTATTTCAGGGTTGACTGAGATCATTCAGAAAGATTGTCTGCCATGGAATGCTCCAACATTAAGTACTTCATAGTATATTGGAATGATTTCAAGTGTTAGTATCACCATAACTACCAAAAAGCAAGTTTCCACATCTCCAAAGTATTTGCTCAAATAGATTCATCCACGCTACTGCTTTACACACATTTCCTTGTGATCTTCATTATTTTTAGATCTTTTTCCTACTTTCAGTAAGTAATAAAAATATGTAGGAATGCTGAATGAACAGAGCCTTACACACAACACTCTGCTAAACTCTTCATTTCTCCGGTATACTCTGCTTTATCCTTCTGTCTCTTCCTATTTTATTATGTGTTTTTTGTGGGTGTTTATGTTTGTTTGCTTATTTTTAAAGCAAGCTTTCAACATGCAGGCAAAATTGCACAAACTGAAGTTCCTACTCAACTAAAAAATACACACCAGAACTTCAGAGAGCAAATAAAGATGCCCTAATATTTAATCTCAAATCCATTTCGTATCATTACAGCATTTCACAATCTTTTCACAATCTGCTCACACCTCATTTTTTCCCAGAGACCAAGCAACTATTATTAGTGCTAATCCATTTTCAATTTTTAACATCACCATTCCCTGCAAACGGTTTTAGTAATTAAGGCATATTCAGCTGCTGTTTTTTTAAGACCTAAAAGCACACTGGTTCTCTGAAGGCAATAGCTGATAACACTCATTTTTTTCATAGCCCCTCATAATCATAATAGCTGTAAGTATGCCTCACTAACTGATTCCTTTCCTGAACACCACTTGTACACTTCTGGGAAAATGCAACAGTAAAAGACAAAGAAGCAAAATGTTCAATGGAATTTTTCTGTTCAGTCCTATCTAAATTCAGAATCTCTTTCTAGGAAGGACTGTAAATATAGAACTCCAATTAATATCCCAAAACAATTTAGGAAGTAATTCCCTTATTTGGGAGCTCAAACAACAGAAGATGCTTCTGGAAAGTCAAAGCAAAAGTGAAATTAATGCTTGCTTAATAACTCTTCTGTTTAGTGAATTTCTTCTGCTTTTATTTAATGCTTCTTTTTAAAGACAGTCCAGTGTCTTTATTATTTAATTACTGCAGGTTTTTGGAAAAACAAAAACAGCTCTAGAAAGCAAGCATACTTGGCAAAGCACTAATAAAGGATGCCAACCCAGAACATTAGTGAGCTCCTATGGAAGGTTTAAGAAAATATATAATAACTGATCAGCAAGATTAGTAAAGGCATCAAGTATTGCACTTTTTTGGATGAGTTACAATTTGCTGTAATACCTCCCATCCACAACCAGCCTGAAGAAGTCAATACCAGCACATTTCCTTTCACAAGCCAGTCTAGAAAGCATAAAGATGAATTTCATATCACTCTAGATGCACTTGGAGCTTAACTGGAGTTTAATATTCACCTCTCATTTGAACTTCAGATTCTCTGAACACCAGTGGCTGTTTACCATTAGAGCTAAAAATATCCCATCCCTTGTTGTTGTCTTCATGTCCCCCTGCTTTTCATTTCTCCTTCAGGCACACTGGACCATGGAGCAGCAAATAAAGATGAAATACAACCCAGGCCAGGTGGATTACTTCTCTGAGTTACTTCTACAGCATCAGTCACCTCTCTGTTTTAATGACACTCACAGATGAAAAAAGCTGAAGCTGAGACCAAATCTCTCTTCTCTAGCTGTAGTGGACAGTGTGAGAGAGACTGGTGGATGCTGCTGCGTCTCTCACAGTGCTGGTGTGGCTGCCAGCACTGGAGACTGGTTGTCTCATTACAGCCAAGCTGCTTGGGCTTCAACTTCTCTGCCAAAAATGGTGCTTTTTCACAGTGAGAGAGCAAGATAGCAAGGTGCCCTCTCAAATATGATTTTACACAATAGCACTAATGTTATGCCATTTGTTCTTCTGCAATAAGAAGTCAATGGTATTAATAAGTTCCTATTATAATGACTAATAACAAGAAAAAAGGAAACCAGATGTGAGATTTTATTGGTGTGATCCCAAGGAACATGACAATTGATTTTGATCTTCTCTTTCTTTATATCTTTTAAGACTACCTAAACAGATTATGCCTGTGACATTCATTAGTTCCTTCTGTGAGTAATCCTTCCACAGGTGGCATGGCAAGGAATTTAAAGACCTCTCCAAAGGTCTTTAAAATAAAAAGCAACACAAAACAAGGGGCAAACAAACTATTTGCATTGCTTAGAGCTGTCATGCTGTATTTTCTCCAGGCTGGTTAGAGACCTTTAAGGATTCAATTACAAATATAAACACTCCTTAAAGTATCACAGCTAGCAAACAGAAATGAGTAGCATCCAGCTGAGGAACTACAATTGAAAATATTTTGTGCACTCCAGGTTTCTTTTTCAAATTCCAGTTTTAAGACTTCAAGAATTGAAATAGAATTATTTTAAACAATATCATATGTACTGTATGCACTCAGTGTATACTTTTTTTTTTTTTACAGAAAGCCAGGATCCTTGATGACAGAAATAAACTATCAAAAGAAAAGCTCAATACAATCTATTTGAAATGGATTTTCATTCAGAACTGCTTGCACTTTGAAAGCTGTCTGCTGCCTCCTGGGCAATGGGCTGGCTGATGAGAGACGCCATGTGGGAATGCCAGGAGTTTGCTCTTGCCAGGAGAAACACCAAGAACTATCCTCTTTGTCCCAGTCCTTACTTCTGACACTCACTTGTTACACCTGGGACTTCAGGGCAAGGAGGATATCACCAACACTGCAAGAGCTGCCAGCATGTTTAACCTGCTAGATCATGACACTGGCAGTTCCTTTTATACTTGGCTGAGTATGTTGCAAACTTCTGCACCTGACTTAGTTGAACCAAGTTATCCCAGTGTTTACAACCAGCAGCATTCAGTTCAGTATTTATTATCCTCTGGTCAAGACAGCACATACCACTTTACTCAATCAGATGGAAGAAAATCACAGCTGACTCCCATTCTAAGCAAAAAAAAAAAAAACCAACCAACCAACCAACCAACAACAACAACAACAACAACAACAAAAACCAAACAAAAAAATCCCAATAAAAAAGTGCATTTGTCATATGTGCTTCACATTAAAAAAGGTACAAAATTTATTAAGTAATTCATTCTGTCAGTCTGTCAGTCACCCTACTTCAGGCACACTGTGATCAATACAGTCATATATTTCTATGGCACGATTTAAAAAAGCACAGTTTAAAAAAAGGCGCAAACAGATCTCAAGTTATCTCCTTATTTAGCTGTGATTTGCAAACATGAGATCCTGAGCCCAGAGGCACCCAAGGATGGCTCACCACAGACAGACTTCCATGCTCACCAAAGTCAACTTCAGTGAGACCGTTTGTTGACAATTCCTCAGCTCCTTGGAAAGTTCAACATAAACACACATGCATGCTTCAGATGTTTCTACACTCACCACAGCAAAGCCACATTTAAAAAGAAAAGCATAAGAAAGAGGTCATAGTTTAAAATTCTGAGAGAAAACTGGTGCCTACAACAGGACAGCTCAGCTCCTGAACAGTGTCGTACGGCTGACATCATGACAAGCAGGACAGACAGACTGACAAATAATCAGGAAGACTAACCCAGGTAACAAGTGAGTTTCTGTGGCATGCTTAAGAAAATATACAATGAGATAACTGATCAGCAAGCTTAGTAAAGGCATCAATTATTGCACTTTTTGGATGAGTTACATTTTGCTGCAATACCTCTGTCCACAACCAGCCTGAAGAAGTCAACACCAGCACATTTCCTTTCACAAGCCAGTCTAGAAAGCATGAAGATGAATTTCATATCACTCCAGATGGACCTGGAGCTTAACCCACCATGAAGTCAGAACTGTCACCTGAACTTTGCATACCAGATATCAAGAAGACGACAAAAGAAAGCTGAGTAACAGATTACTCAAAAGGTAGTGATCTAGACCTGAAATAAAAATGGAGTGGCTTAATTCCTAAACGCACAACTCTCTGCATGCACAGGAGCTGATGCTGCTTCCTGGACAGTCAGAAAAGAGGATGAAATAGCTTGGTCAAGAGCAACACAGACTAAGAGTAAAGAATAACTGAGCTGCTTGCAAGATTAAACTTGTGCCATCTCTTTCTCTAATCTTTTGCACAAATTAGAAAAATGGGATTTAGGCATTCTTTATAAACTTTTCAGCTCATCTAAAAATCTGTACAGAACAGCCCACCCCCACAAACACCACTGAGAAAAAGTAACAAAAAAAGAGTGAACTCTAAGCAGTTGATATCACTGAGCCATAAAGCTCAGGTTGTAATTGTCAAAACTGTAGGTTTGGTAAAAACTGCCTTCATTTATATGCATCTTAAAGATTTCTTTAGTCTCATTCTGCTTGAGTAGAACAGTTTTTCATAAGCACAAAGATATTTTAAAGAAAAATTAAAACTTGTATAAACCTTATGTTTCTAAATGAAGCTTACTGGATTCTAGCATCTAAAATAAAACTAACACTTCTTTACCTAAGTTTTGTCTAGTGCATTGAAACAACACAGCTGCACACTTTTGAAATCTAGTCATTAAAACATCCTTAACTAGGTCAAATAGAAGTGTTGGGTAAATGTGGCATATTAATACCACTGTTCGCATTTAAATAAAAAACGAAGTTTATATTTTGATCATTTTCTTTAGGTATTTATTTTGTGCCACCCAAAAATCTTACACAGACTGTTACATTAGAATGCAGTTGGAATATCACTGTGCCACAGAGCTCCACAAGCACATTTCCTGAGCTGATGCTGAAAATAACCCACAGGAAAAGGCTGCTGTTGAGCATATAAATGAGTCTTTCATCAATTCTCATATCCCATTTGACTCTCCATTCTGCATCTGATGTATTCTCTAGAGCTACATTTTGCTAATTTATATCGTTGGCAAAAGGAGACAGAGCGCACACGTTGGAGGCGGGGGAGAAAGGCCACCATCAGTGACAAATATGCAGTGCTAACTTAACTTCCTCCACCTTCAAAAAAAGGAAATACATATGAAGAATGCAAAATTAGGAAAAACACAAACATGGAATACAAGAGGAAAGAAAAAGATAAAGCACTGCAGATTAATTTACGAAAGTGCGTGACACTGGAGTTCCCATTACCCACGACCAGGGGGGTTAGGAAGCAGCCTAAGAGACACAGCAGTTTTATGCATGGCTTTGCTTCCTTTGGGCTCCCCCATGGCACACTGAGCCACCCTGCAGCTGAAGCCAAGAGCCAGCGCACTGAGCTGAGGGCAACGTCACCGGAAGGACAAGGACATCCTTGTATTGTACCGGGGGAGCAATGGCAACAGAAGTTTGGACATTTTTGCTATCTGTGGTGAGCATTTCTTCAGTAGGAAACAAAGGATAGCACAATTTACCCTCAAAATGGCTCTTGTAATGCATATAGATTACATGTGCATCAAGGTTAATATGAAGTAATTTTCTAGAATGAGCAAAGTAGCCACCAAATCTTTTGGAGAGCGGATGAGGATTCACCCAGCAGCTGGGCAGTGCTCACAGTAGCACCTGCCTCATCACCACTGCCACAATCTTACTGCCTCTCGTACTCAAAAGCACACCCAGCCCTAACTACATAAAATAAAAAGATAACTTAGAGAATTGAAACCACATCTGTTTTTATGTAGTACTTGTAACACCATCTGACAACTTACAAGACTTTAACTATTGCACCTCCAACTCTGTCAGAGGTTTCCCTGGCCATGCCAGCCTTCTTCACCCATCTCTTTTACCAAAATCAAGAGGGAACCCTTGAAAAGAGGGATGAAACAAATACCAAAGACAAAAAAAAATTCTTTTTCATTACCATCTTGGGGATCTTCACAATTATTTGCATGTCATAAGACATTTTAAATCTTTTCATGACTGGATTGTACACCAGAATAACAGTTTTGGAAAAACGTAGTTCACCAACTTCTGTCTCTCCATCATTGACGATGGAGACAATCAGACCTCAGAATCTCTCCCACTGTCAAAACAGATTAAATCAGCACATCTCAAAAAGATATTTGCATGAGACTGTGTCAAGATTCTAAAAAAGTTCCTATTTATTCTGTTTTTTAAAAAACTTAAAAAGAGGGGGAGGCAAGGGGGGAGAATATCAGCATAGTTCTACCAGTTTGCTTTAGAAGATTTGAATGTTTTTCCAGAGTGCCTATTTCCTTTCCTATGCACTTTATTTCAGGTTGTATAGCAGACTAAACTGTAAAGCTGTATGACTGAAAGACACTCCAATGCTAAGGAAAACTTCTCTTACTGGAAAAGCATACCAAGGAGACATTGACTCACATAAAGTTTCATGGAAAGAAAGAAAAGAGAAACCAAACCAGTCCATATGCTCTCCTGAGTAAAAAAATTAACCGTGAGTCTTCCATGTAGTTTGACATACTATCGTAGTGCTACAAAATAATTAACTTGACACTACAAAACAGAGGAATTCCAGACCCAAGGTTCCAAGCACCTGCATTCTCCCCAAAGTCCTTATGTCAAGCATCAATATCCCCAAGCAACTGTACTACTGCCACTTCTCACCAACATTTCCATGCCTCCCTGACTGGCCTCTGATTCGACATGCCTAACAATTACAGAATTTGTTTCTTCACAGTCTGTAAGAGCAAAAAGTGACAAATCAGCAAAACAGCTTGTTACTTATATCTGATAGGCAAGAATTGCTCTGTCCATTCCTGTCCATTCCCAGCTCTGGGGCAGGGACTGCCAGAGAGGCTCTGTAGTCAGCCTTGTGGGGGACTGGAAGCGCAGATCTAAGAACTCTGACTCACTGACAAACCCTCAGAGCTGGCAGAGGCCTCCCTGCTGCACAGCTGAGAAAAGGAGGGAGGGGAAAAGAAGGGCAGGTTCAAGGAAGCACGGCACAAAAAGAAAGCCAGTAATAATGCATGACCAAGGATAATGAAGCCTGATTGGAAACCTAAATAGTCTATTGTCAAAGCTATTTAATGAAAACCTGATGGGCAATTACAGAGAAAGAATTTTTTTTACAACTAAGGGTGGTAGAAGCCAGCTAGACACACAGGGGAGATTGGAACACAAGGCAAAACTGCAGAGCTAATGCAGAAGGATGAACCAACCTTCTTCAGATCAGAAAATAATCTTTGAGAAACAGATGAAATTAAAAAAACCCTACATATTTGCCCTCTACTTACCAAGCAGTTAAATCCTTCCAAAGAAATTCAGTAAAAAGAAGACATCACACATCCAATAACTAAAATGCATTTTGTGCATTCAAATCTCAGCATAAGGGTTTGAACTTGCAGTATTCTAAATGCTATTTACATCTCACAGTCTTTTATTAATTTAGCATTTCTGAATGAGTATTTCACAATTAAAAAAAACCAAAAAACAAACCCAAAACCACACAAAAACCCCCACAAAACACACAACCCCGCCCCCCACCACAACATCAAAGAGGAACATGTATCAAAGTGCAGTGCTTAAGCACACAGATTTCAATATGAAATTCAATATTCTGCAAAGGTTTTCATGGACACTTAATTAATCTCTGGGGACTTAGTCCCCAAAGCAGAATTTAGTACGAAAACTAAACTTACATTTTGCATTGACATGCTAATTTCTGGAAGCCCAGTGGATTATTCTAAATCAGCAGGTGTAGGTAAAATACAAAGTAATATTTGATTAACCCAACATTGAAATCATAGAGGATTGTTGTCACATGGTACTCCCCTCCCCCCTATGCCTTTCCAAAGAAAAACCCTAGCCGGAAAGAGAGAGTCATAAATAAATTAGCAGTTGCAACATCTTCAAGGAACACTGTCAAAAGTAGCCAGTAAATACAGTATGCTATCCTCAGAAGACTGAAAGACTCAACATAAAATACAACTGTCTTACCTAGAAAAATGTAATACCAAAAGGAAGGCCACAAGAGCCAAAAAAGTTTCTATTTTCTGCAGCATGACAGATGTTCCAAGGCACACTTATGTTCTTTGCATCTTTAGTTCAGTGGACAAATGCATACTTAATGTTACTTTTAGATCTAAGGAAAGTTTCGCTGTCTTCCTCAAAATAAAGGTTTGACACTAAAAATGTGATAATGAATGCATAAATATTTCTATTTCGTTTGCAATTTTCAAAAGAATGGTGTTACTTTGAAACAACCATTACAACTACTGGTTTATGACAACACTAAATGAATTGTGGTACAATACAACTGACCTTTCATCTCACTTTTGAGGTCTGAACCATTGTTTTCTCAAAAAAACCCCAAAACCCAAAAAATCCCAAACAAAACCAACAAAATGCCAAACAAAACAAAACCCAAAACAAGCAAACAAAAACCCTTTAACGTACAAAAACCCAGCAAACCCAGAGAGCTGCATTTCCTGTTGTTATCTGACTGGATAATATTTAAATTTTTTTTTACATTTACAGCACATTTTCTAACTCAGAGCATCTAGTCTTCACTCACTTTTTTCATAGAGTCCTCTTAAAAACACATTCATCTAAATTAACCATTTTAAATTGGCAAACGGGCAGGCTAGACCAAAATACACAATCCTTACACACCATTTCTAAAGACTTCTTTTTTGTATGATGGAAACAAAACATAGACTATCTGCTGCCAAGCTACTGCCACTATTTTATTGAGAATATTCCCCTGAACTACTTAACAAAAAACAAATCTATTCTGACTCCCATCAGCAGCACCTTAGTGGTTCATACACCGGATCAGGACCCTGACTCTCTTCCTTTCCTTTCTACTGAAAAGAGAAGGCTTGGCTTTGAGTTTGACATCAAATCTCAGAAATGAAGTCCTGACAATTGATACATACCATTAATTACCCAGGCTTGCCATTTGCATTTAACTCCCCGTGGGAAGACCCAAGCAAACAAAACATAGCTGAATTAAATGCGACATATGAAGTTCAGATAAAAGTGTCAAAAGCTATTACCGTTCTCCATTAAAGCCTACTGGTTTCACCAGAGGAAATTTCTCTGTAACCACCAAAGCATTAAGTACATTATCAAAATTTTATTTCTTCCTCCAGAAAGAAATGCAGCACAAGCTAAAGACACCATTGAACTCTTCTGGTAATGGCAAGACTGGCATTCAGATTTAATATATTGAATGTGCTATTACGACTAGAAGTGTGGGCAATTGGTCTGAATTTCTCAGAACAACAATCTCATTTGTACACTGGCTTTAATCATAACATAATTTGCTTTGAGATCCCTACTTGCATTGCATTACAGGAATCTGTGTGCCATGATCTGTGAAAAAGAGCTGAGTGCATGTTCTGACAGGCTAGGAAAAATGCAAGAGGCAATTATTTCAATAACAGCAGCACTGTTTCTCCAACTGCTTTTACAATACAGCCTGGCCCAGGAAATGATAAAAAGCTCTTACAGAGCTATGCAGAAAGGGTATGACAACATTGATAAGGAAGCTTCAAAGGATTTGAGATAATACTGGATGGGAAAACTGGAGACAGGCCTGCCTGGCCCGTCTGGGTGAGGACCCTTACACCTCCCAAAATGAATATTCATCCCTGCTCTCCCAGCAGCACTGATCCAGGTCAAGAGACTACTGAACTGTTGTGTCGTCTTTTTTTCCCCCTAGGGATTTCTTTATTCTCTCAAATCTATTGAAGCAACTACATGCATTACTTGTTTCATAAAGTAGTTTCCAACTATTTCATTCTATTTAATATAAACACACAAATGGCTTTAGCTCTGGTTTTCTGTGTGTGCTTTTTGAAGAGAAACAACACAACCCCAGCTGTGCCAAGGACATGCAACTTAGGGAGTAGCTTCAGGTGTAGATGTGCCAGTGAGGCCACTTAAACATTTAATCACCATCAGTACTGGGAACATTTGTGTGGAGGGGCAATAACAATAAATCTCATAAGTTTAGCCAGATAAGAAAACTTCAGAATTTCACTTCAGGAGCAACTGCAATCTCACATCTACCATCTCACATCTACCATGCTGCACACAGCAAAACTCTCCTCTTCCTAAAGCAGACAGATATTCACCTGTATGCAGAACCAAGTAATACAAACCAAAATGAGTCACAAATACTTGAAATGCATCCTTATTCATATTTGGTCCCACCCTTCCTAGATACACCAAATTGAGGGAATACCAAGACAGCATGGTCAAAATCCCTGAAAGATGCTCAAAGATTAGACTTAAACAAAAAGCATACACTCTGTCAGTAACTTAAAGGATACCAAGGACAAAGTGAAAATAAATACCCTGCTGTAAATGATAAATGTACTCAACAAGCACTTGATTAAATGTACCAGTACCTAGCCCATAACTAGAAATCCTACTTTCCATTATAAGGTTTCATGCTTTCCAACAAACAGACTCATGCTGATAATATTATGTATAAAACAATTAAAATAGGATGCCCCTTAAAATATTTGTCTCTTATAAGAGAGTAGATTCTTTGGAGCATGTGTTTGCCATACACATCCAAAATGAAACAATGCTTAGTAACTCTCAGAGAAAAATGAAGTTAAATGTGACTACCTAGAAGCTAATTCGTTATTCTTATCGTTATGCATATGTTCTCAATAGTGTGAATAAGTTTACTGGGGAATTTGAAATACACTGCACATTGAAATTTACTACACATTGAAATATACTGATTGGCTGCACATTTCATTCAAATCCTTATTGTTGATTTGAGATAAATATTTAGGATCTGTAAGACAAACTGATCAGATGAAGTTAAGAAATTGCATAATACCGTATTGGGACAAAGCAATGCTTTACCTGTTACAACACTGACAGACACACTAAGTGATGCAGTTTAGGGAGAACACATGAGCCTGGCCACTCTCTGGCCCATTTCTCTTCTCAGCATTCATCACAGCAATACAAGTATTAAAAGATCTATTCTATTTCGCAATTGTTTTGGACATAGAATCACTAAGGCTGGAAAATACCTCAAAGACCATTCAGTCCAACTGTTAAACCAGCACTGCTCATCACTAAACCATGTCCCCCAGCTCTGTCACAGGCAGACACTTATTGAACCTACCACGGACAGAGATTTCACCACTTCCCTCAGCAGACTATTCCAAAGCCTGACTGCCCACTCTTTAAGTGAAAAAATTTTCCCTAATATCAAATCCAAACCTCCCTGGGGCATATGGAGGCTGTTTCATCATAATCTATGAGCCTGTCCAATCCCTTTTTGAATCTGCTGATATTATCTGTCTCCACCACCTCCTGAGCTAAAGAAACACAGCAGCAACCTGCAGTTACCAAGCCCCATCACACTAATATTCAATGAGTCACACAGAAGTTGTGCACCACTACCACCTTGGCTAGGAGCACAGGCAGATACAGAAGACTCACTGTATTTAGAGAGAAGCAGTAGCTTCTGTTATACCCAAAAAAGCTTTCCAGACCTGACGATGAATTTGCATAACCAAAAGCTTGTCTGCTTTTCCCAGCTCTATCAACTGATCTAAAAATATATTCATTCCCCCTACAAACCTAGCAACTATGCACTCTTTGGATAGTTATTCCACTTCGGGAGACTGGTAAGGTTCATTCCTCCCCATTGAAATATTCTTGGAATATAAATACATGACTGTATCTGATTTGCTTTAATTAAACCTGGAAAAGTTGCCCGATTTTTGAGGAATATATGAGGAATAACTAGCTTACTTTTCCTCTTGACTCACTGCCAAGTGCAAGCGGTTTTCAAAACAACAAAAGCCTACAGATATACAGGAAAAACTGTCCTGTTGACAATTAACAGAAGAGCTTAACAGCCTCTCAGGTTATCATTTAAACATATTTATAACCAACAGAGTTGCAATGCAGCTGTTTAACTTCCCTTTTCTCTTTATTTTACCTGTCAAGTCTCCAATGCCTGCTTGTAGCTTCACAAGGCTCCTCAACTTCATAGAAGTCAGTGCTCTGGTCTTCCACACTGCTGGAGTTCTGCCATTCAGAGCAGAGATTTCTCCTAGCACCCATTGCAAAAGGTAAGTTCTCATACTCAGGTATTTCCTCATAGTGACGCACATTCTCGTACTCTGGATCACAAGTGCTGCTTACAGAATTCAAAGGCATTTGGGAAAAATTCTCTGCCAAAAGTCCATGTCTTTCTAAAGACTCCAGCCTTTGGTTATTTCGCATCTCAGGCTGACTTCTGTTTCTCTGCCTCTTCTTCTGTAATGCTGGGCTACTTATTTCTATGGAATGTGCCTTGGCAGATTTAGCTTTCCTTTCACTGCCTACAGACCCTATATTCCTGCTGTTATTTCCATACCCATCCCCATTGGAAAGGTTGGCAATAGCACTCTCCACTGACTGGCTGCTTTTAGACAGAAATTTTTGGAAGTCACTTTTCTTTAAGCAGACTGACAGTTTCATATTCAGAAGCTTTTTCAAGCTATTTTTCTTGTGGTGGTCTTTGCAGGGCTTGTCTGTCCTGTCCATATCCACAGCAGAGAGAGACTTGGCCCTAGGCTTCGTCACAACAGTCAGGTGGCTGAAGCTAGTAGCAGTTTTTAATGATTCAGAATTTCCTGAAAACGGAAGAATAGGATGAGGCAACTTCCAGACGGGTTTTTCAGAAGAACGTTTGGGTATGTCACAGGACGAAAGTGCATCCTGTTCCTTGGCTCGTGGATGTGCAAAGTGAGATCCTTCTAGAAGGCTGTTTGGTTTGTCCTCACTGGAGGTGTAAGAACTTTTGTCCACAAGCTCTGCTGATGCAGCTTTTTTCAGCAGGCCAGCAGCTGGAAGGCCATGCCTCTGTGGTTTCTTAGGAATAACTTTTGGGGAACTCTCATCTTTTATTTTAACTTCTTTATTTTCCAAATTTTGTGGGGAAACATGGAGACTGTTAGTAGCAGATGAGTGCTGACTGCTTGCCAATTTGAGCTGCTTTGGCAAACTCATGGACAGGGTACCACACCTGACAAAGTCAGTTCTTTTGTCCACAACATCTGGCATACTGGTGTCACCTGTTATTTCATCCATGGAGTTACTGTCTGCATTTAAAGAAGACTCAACATGTCTCACCAAATCAGGACTTCCATGTGAAAACTGAGGCAAAAGATTTTGTGAATCTGACTCTTTCACAGCAGGCTCCTTTACCTGAGACATTTTTTCTGCATTGCTTTGAGTTACCTCACATTTTTCAGGATGAAATACTTCTGCATTATTGTTGTAACAAACACTTTGACCAAGGACATTAATCCTTGCTGGCTTTTTAAAGCTTTGGTCCACAACACTGTAAGAATCTTTCTCTGAACTAGATGATTCCTTTGTTCCTTCTCCTGTGCTGTCTATGCCATCCTGACGGACTAGACATGCAGCACGTGGCTTTCTTGGCTTAGGGATAGGAAGCACTTTGGAGCTCAGGACTGAAGATGTTCCAGGGGAGGTTTTATCAGTATCTGTTTTCATCCCTCCTTCACCTGAAAACATCCTAATGCTACTTAAATTTTCATTCGCTAGAGTTTCCTTGTCCAATGGGGAAGAACAACTGTGATAATTTTCAATCAAACTTGGACAAATTTCAGACATCTGAAACTCATCAGCAATAATCTTACCATCAGCATTTTGTTGCTTCCCTTTAGCTACCTCAGAAGATGATGAAGATTGTACAAGTTCCATAAACTCTATTTTGACGTCATTCTTGGAACTGCTGCCATCCCCTTTGTCAAATTTGTCTGAATACCTGCGCCTCACAGGACTGCTGTTAGGAAACACACCATGAGTTAGGACATCCTTAAGTTTCTCTTCCAAAATGCTGGCTTTCAAAACCACCTGACTTCTACTTGCCAGTTTTTCATTGTGACTATCCCCCAGAGACAGTGCGCTTCTTTCACCAAGCTTGATGTTCTCTAAGGTGTCAAAATGCTCAAGAATGATCTGAGTTTTACAGGTGTTCTCTCCATTTCCAAGTTTATGAAGGCATTCAAATTTGCAAGGTGACACAGGTAGAATATATGCTGTGCTTCCAGTACTCCCTTCTGAGGTTTCATTTTTATAGTTCAAATGATCTAGAGTTTGAGAAGAATTTTCCCTGTGCTCCTCAAAGCTTTTTGTGCTTTTTCGTGTAGATGATGGAGGTTTAACTTCCGGGATGGAGGAGCTCTTGAGAACCTTTGGTTTCGGTGCAATTGCTGGCTTGGTTTTCCTTGCTGCTTGTACCCCACCAGAAAGTACAATATCAGGCTTCGGTGCAACAGGTGGAGGTGCTGCCTTGTGTCCTAGGACAAATTTTGGTTTGGGGGCCACTGGTGGCTTCTTAATTTCTAGGAAGGATGGAAAACAAAGACTTTAGTCACCATTGCCCACAGAACAATTTCACCTGCAACACAGTAGCATTAAAAGTTTTGTAACATTCAACTTGTGATCTACAAGATCTCAATGTGTGTATGGATACATTTTTTCTTAAACCCATGCCTTCCTTCCCTAACACCTCTTTTTTACTAGTTGCCTTTCTTTGCTTTAATAGGCACATCAAGGAGCGGTAGGGAAGTTTTCAAAGTCTTTTCATAAACAAACAGTTTTATATAATATTAGTACATGTACTCCCTCAGATGCTCAAATCTGATGCTAAGAACAGCAGAGCAGATTTGCCCGGTTTTACAATTTTAACTGCAATACTATTTTTAAATGCTGCCAGTATGTTAAAGTGCCACACGTACAACAAGCCACAAAGACAATGGGACAGCCAGAACAGTGACCAGGTTCAGTCCCTTCCTCCACCACCTTGAGAAATGTGTGACCTAAAATTCCTTGTTCCCTTCCTCTCCTCTTCAAACAACACTGAAATGAATTACTGCACCAGTTGCAGAATTGGCACATCATTACCAACAGTTCAGTCTGTGGTATGAAGCTGATGCAGTCATTTGTAACTAGGCAATACCTTTCTATTGTAAAACACTACTACTATGCCTCCTACAAAATTACTCTTCCCAACATGTCCGACCTAGAAATAGTCACCACTGTTATGAATTATGACCCACTTGGCACAACAAGATGACAAACCCTGGGGAGAGTGCACTCAGGAAAAGGAGCTCATGAGGAACTTTGAGATTGCAGAGTTTTGATCCTGTTGTTTGAGTGGTTTTGGGGGATTTTGTTTGCTTGTTTTGTGGTTGCTTTTTTAAAAGTATGTCTGAAACATTTGAATATTTCAGGAGATTATTTATGACCAATTCATTTCCATATGCTGGAATATTTTCAGATTTCTAAGTGCTTCAAGTATTTTTTGATATGTGCAAATTTAAAAAGTAAACAAGTTTCTCATGCTGTTTATGTATTACCTCAGTATTTACTAGCTTTGTTTTGATCAATATTTTGGTACTTTCAGTAAGTCATATACATGTTAAATAACACCCTCAAGAAAACACATTAGTTAATGTTTCACATGCAAATAGATAGGGTAGGCCATTGATTTATTATTCCCTTTGAAATGTTGGTTTGGTGTTTGGTTGTGTTTTACCACCATTATTACTATAGATATGCACTATATCTTAATCTCCAGCCTAGAAATGCAAGAATGAAGTTTCAAAGTTCAAGGTTGTTTTGTGGGGATTTGTTTGTTTGAAGGAAATCTAGATGGGTTTAAAAAAAAAAAAAATGCCCTCAGTTGCAACTATCTCCTAAACAGCAAGCCACTGCTCTAAGCAGAGAGCCAGACACAGTAAAACCATGTTTTTTCTAGGACATGAATCACTAAGTGGTACCTAGACTACATCTACCTACACTTACAATGGCTGCCCTTGCTGCCATTATATTAGTGAAGAGATAAACCTCTGATGGCAGAGACAATTTTTAAGAAATTCTGGATTCCCTCTTTTGAAGTTTCTTTCCAAAGGTACAGCTCCCTATAGCCACTGACATCAGTGACACCACTTACTGCCAAGGCTATCCCACTTTCTGCATCCCATCTAAAGGCAGGTTTCCCACACAGAGACGAATCCACAATTTGCTAGGAAAAAATAAATTTAGCTCTTTAGGTGAGTAACCACTGATCCTGAACAGCAGAAGAGAGCTGTACACTGACTTTCAGACAAGTCAACTGCTTAGTCAATTGGAATACGAAGTGATGGCAATAAAGGAGCCTGTCTCCCATGTTAAAAAAAAATGAAGAAGAGATGCCCAGTTTGTCACAGAACACAATCCAGTAGTAGAGCTGGGCCATGTTCAGTAATATTTATTAAGTTATTAAAGTTCCCTGGAAACAGGAGAGAGAGAGAGGCTGCTTTGGACCCCTTCCTGATGTCCAAGTGAGAGAATCAGATTTAAAAAGATACAGGAGATTAAACACTGGCTAGGTAAGCAATATCCTGTGAATTATTTTTCCCACACACAAACTTAAGTCCATAACCTTGGAAATTTCTCTATAGTGGGAGTGCCTAACATTTTGGATACCACCAAACTAGATCACTCTGCAGGGCTTTTTACTAGTATTTATTAGGGAGCACACTCAAGTTAACACCATGACACAATTACCTGAATATAAACTATAACAAAAACCCCATTGTTTTATTAACACTAAATCATGAATATGTAAAGAAAAGCAAAGCAAACAGACCACTGATTTGTAAGCCAGCGGCGGAAACCTGGATAATGAACAGAGCAGAAAAATTCACTTCTGATAATAAGTGCAATTCAATGTGAGTTCTGAAGCCTAGTAGAATTTTTCAAATTACTTCAATGTTAAAAAGCATTGAGACAGACAGAAGAGACCAGCAAATTGTGTGGGATAATAAAGACACCACTGTCTGCTTTTAACTGATTGCACATTACATCTAGAGTAGATATGGGTCACCGTATTAACAGGCACATTACAGTCTCGGTATCAATACAGATCTGGAGTCAAACGCTCCATCAGAAAGGAATGTGATGAAGTGCCCTTTCAAACATAAATGTGATGTGAGAAGAAAGACTTCAAGAAGGGAATGCATACCAGTAGTTTTCCTCAACAAAATATCTTTAAGTTTCTGAAGAATACAGTCAATGAACTACTTAGAAAAAAATTACAGTAGCTGACAAGGGGAAAAGTGTAGTAGACTTGCATTAGAAATCAAGAAATGAAGTTCAGTTGCTTATAAATTAATTCAATTTCACTAATGAAAAACACAGTTCTACATAACAGTGCTTTAAAAGGGACAATTTCCCATCCAGAATAGAAAGAAAACTAAGTAGGAGGCAACTGTTATAAATAAAGGTGTAAGGAATGACTGGAAGTCATATGAGAATGACTTTTTGTTAAATGGCAAGCATAAGCAAGGTGAAAAGCAATAAACATAATCAAGGAAATATTACAGAGCAAATGCATGGGACAATTAGTTGTTTGGATAGTGGGCTTTTTCCTGGTGCCACATGGAACTAGATATTCACCTAAGGACAGAGATGGCTGGTTAAGCTTAGGAGAGTAAAAATTGAAGAGAATTTGGAAATCATTGCATGTAGTTATTTTATGAGAGCCCCATGCAGATATGAAGCTAAGCAGTAAATAATCTGGTAAGTATAAAAGATGAGGGAAGTTGAAAGTATTTCTGTACATAGCACCTGCCAGACTGCTAGTGAAATGCAATATCACCTTCCAGCAATCTCAGAAATAACTACAGAATCATCCAAGGTCTAAAAATTATGCTTCAAATCCCAAGGAAGCTCATCCTGGTTAATTTAACTAAGAATTTAAAAACCAAGATGGTAACAGAATATATACTTACACACATGTGAAAGGTTTCTGATAACAGATGGCTCTTGAATCACAAAAAAACCCCAGAACCAAAACTGAAAAAAACACCTAACCCCTGATGAGATTCCATAGCTGACCACTAAGGTTTGATAAGCTCAAACTAGAAACAGAACTTTTAAATTCTTATGAAACCTAAGGGATAATTAACTACAGAAACATCTCACCTAGTGTTGTGGGGGAGCCACAAGCACTTACAGGCAACTTAAACTTATTTCTGACACGTGCAGAATTTTCAAAGGAAACTTTGGACTGGTTATTGGATTCTCGAGCCTTACTCGGGAAATTTGAGAATCACTATGATTTTCCCCACTCTTGCCTCCAACCTTAACCCATTTCTCAAAGAGAATCCATGCATCTAGGGATTCCAGTAATAAATGTAAATCTAAGAGCAGAAATAGAAAACTTTATTTGCATAAACAGATTAATTGCTCAGGAGCCAGACAAACTGTCAAAGAGATATCCTCCAACTTATCTGACTATGCAAAGGAAGAAATCCATAAATAAAGTGACTAGCAATGCTGCCATCACCAACAGGAAATCTGCTGCTCATAGGAACAGCCAACAACATGCTGAGTGCTGAAGGCAAAAAAAAGTCCTTAAAAATACCAACACCCAACGCCTTTAGAAAAAGTAGATTTAAAAGTGCATTTTTTTCTAACAACAAATTGCAATCAGCACCACCTATGCAGATCAATGCACATGCTCTTTGTCTGACTTTAGGTCACAGCACAGAAAACAGACGTTTATCTCTGTGGTGAATTATGTCCTTAAGCATGCTGAGGAGAAAGCAACACCCATTCTCATCCTGCTGATGATCTCCTCTGTGACCAACACTCATTATTGCTTGACTGGGAAGTACTCCTGTTCTTCCCTTGATTTGTTTCAGAGGAGGATGAGAACATCCTGAAACAACTTCTACTCTCAATCCTTTGACCCTAAAGTGCTGCCCATTTCTGTTCTTCAGATGATAGAATTTGACAACTGAGGACCTCACTTAAAAACACTTCTGTGTCTTCTCCTGTGCACTATCATGAGAATGAACAGAAAAGCTGCAATCTTAGTATTATTATTACACTGTTTTAAATCCATCTCATTTTTTTACTTCTTGTTCCCTTCCCTGCCTTACATAGGAACAAGGAGAAACAATGATAGATGAAGATGAACTGAGGCAAAAAAATCAAATAGCACTACCCCTTCTGCAATAAACCCTACTGGTGCTAAAGGAATGCTTTTCCCAGGTAATTTTTATGTCAATACCTTTGAGATCATGTTAACAACTTCCATGTTTAGGAAAACAAAAGAACAGGAACAAGACATGTTGACTTGCATCTGTCCATGAAAAGGGGACAAATGCTAAGACACTGTCAAGCTGACATAACTTGATATTCCTTTCCTTACAATGCTTCATATGAACAGAGGCTCCCCTCCTGGTGTTCAGGATGCCCTATGGGACTATCTGAAGTCACCCAGGAGGTAACCTGGGCAGGATCCTGCAACCTACCCTAAAGCAATGTCCCTTCTGAACCACAAAACAGTAGGAAGGAAGTAAAACAATAAGTCAGCGTGACATCAGATTTTGACAGCAGCTCAGTCTAAGCTTAAGATAAGGGTACACAATCAAATTACTATGGGATAAGCAAAGGTGTGAATCTAACAAATCAGCTACTTCATAGAAGCTGGTGATATGAATACTCTTATCTTACCACACACTATATATGGCAGTTTATTCCTTTTCACCTTTAAGGTTACATATATTTCACATACTACTTGACAAATCTATTTCACACTCACTAGGAAAAGAAAAGGGCTTCAAACAGTTACCACGCAGCAGCTGGCCTAGAGCAAGCATATGCATTGGCTGTCCTGCGGCATCTTGCTTACGTATGGGCTATACATATATCTGTATTCTCAGATACAGCAAATCACACCTGTAGGCTATATATGAAAATAATGCCCAGACAACATCTACCAAGATATCAACGTGCTGTTCTTTCTCACGTGAAGGAAAAGCTTGCTCCAACAGCCAATTTGCTGCTCCTAAGACTGGCACAAAACACTACAACTCACAGTCTCAAAACAAGAAAGCCAATCTGGATTTAAAGAACATGTAGGAAGAGAGATAATTACAGCTATGTTTGGGATATGCTGAGAGATCTTTGCACTGGCACTCAATACACTGCAGAGAGAAACACAAAGTATTTTAAAACTCCTGTTCTCCAGCAGCCTAAATTTTAAAGACCTCGTTACAGGGCTTTTCAGGACAATTATTTTGTTTTCAGTTACAAAAAAAAGTTTCGTTAGGTAAACATCTCAAAAAAGTATTGTGAGATCATAAATTTATTTCCTGCAAAAGTTTGTTTATTTTCTCATTATGGAGAGGCTCTGATTTTCTCAGGTGCCACAGTACTCAAAAGAAACAAAAAAAGGAATGAGTCATAACATCCCGGAAGATAACACATGTAGTTTTTAAAGTAAAAGGGAAAATTCCAAGCCACTAGTTTTAGAAAACATCCTAATTAAGTTGCAAAAGGAAAACATCAATTTCAAAATCTTAGCTTATTCACTGACTTATTGAAATAAAACAGGAAAGTTACAGATAACTTCAGAGTAAGGACAAGAGATGAATAAACAACCTTTTAAGATCACATGCAGAGACGGAGCTGAGTAACTCTAATGAGACTTGACACATTCGAGGGTTAAAGGGACATTAAACCCTGCAGGCCTCATTTTTTTTCAATCCTTGAAAGCAATGAAGTTCGATTGGTAAAGTCATGTTGATTTTGTTTATTCTGTTCCCGCTATGTTTTTTCCATTTGAACTACATTTCTGACATTAAAATACATTTTTCTCATTGTTGTTATCAAATCCAATTTCAAGCCTAAGCTATACATTCTGTCCACATTAAATAAGCTCTACAGATTCACTTATAAGGACTGTTTCTTCAGCAAGAAATAATAAATGTCAAAGTCATAACTCTGAGCTTTTGTTTTTTCCTTTTAAAGGCAAAGCACATACTTGAAGCCAGCACAATACTTTCAGGCAGAAAATGAATAAATGGACATTTATTGGCATCATATATAAAGTGTGCATATTTAAATATATCTTGTGCAGTGCAAAAGAAAGCAATGGCAGGAATATAGCTGTAAGTGAAGATTGAAACAAACATATGGGTTGATCACTACAATAAGATCATCTTCAAATTACACGGAAGTATTTTTTAGAAGTGCTATAGTTCCTTAGTTCCAACAATTCCAGACTTACATGCATATTTTAAAACCTGCAACCAACAGCTGTGGCAGAACTCCATCATGGAATGATGTTCAGCTCTGGACTGAGATGGAACTGAAACAGTTTTGTAGAGGAAACAGGAAAGATATGGAGCAAGACACTGAATATGCAATGCATTATTTAGAAAGGCAGAAGGTAAGCTGGAGCAAGGTTAAGGCTGAGTGATCAATCACAGACCTTTTGCAACTTCTGTCCTTGGGAGAAGCCGTGTTTGGTGTTTCTCCCCATACCACAGTCCCCTCAAATAGCACAGTATCTCTCCTAGAGAAAGCTCTGCATGTCAAGCACACTCCTGCAAATGCTACTTAAAAAAATATTAAAGCAATACAGATGATGGTGTACCAAGTTTCTTTGTCCTAAAGGTATATTAAAAGAAGACACAAGAGAGGCATTTAGGCCCTTCAAGCCAAACTGAAGAAAAGATTTCTAGCATTTCAAGTTCCACCTGAAGCCTTCAGAGACAACAGCATTTTTCTGAAATGCTGTATTACCAACCAGTTGTCAGAAAACTGGCTTACACAGCACAAACCAGAGTAAGAACTTAATTTACTATTAAATAACCTCAATGTAGGAAAGAGATTCTATAGGTCACAGGACTGAAATTCAAATACAGGAGTTGTTAAGTTTTTATGTGAGCAATAGCTTTATAAGGAATGCCTATTACATGCACTAAGTTCTGCAGCAATAACAAGAGAGGGATATTATCCTTCAGAACTGTCTTTGGGCAGTCTTCAGCCTTTTCATACCCTGCCTAGGAGCTCCTTAACTGAAATGTCAAAAGCTGTCATGATGCTGTCAGCAGAATCGTGAATCTCTAATCTTGTTTCACCTGTTCCCCATTTATTTTTTTTATCTTCACATAATACATCACACACAAAATACTCTTCATCCCCTCTTAAATACCCCTCATCTTCCCGCCCCAGTACTCTTTATGCCTCCCTCTTGAAAAAACTTGCTAAAATTCAGATTTGCCATGAAATTGTCCCACTTCCTGTTCTGATACTCCTCAGCATACCTTTTTCTCTTCTGCTTACTTTTTTCACCAGAACCCCTTTGTCCCCACCATCCCCATAAACATCACCACAACATACACTTAAAACTGATTTAGTCACACTACCTAAGATCTAAAATCATTCCTTAGTACTGAAAAATCTACTCAACTTTCTGAAACTTTAATACCGTATCAAATTAAACAGCACAGCTCTTGAGCACCCCCTAACACTTATTTGCACAGCTGTTTAACTCTTAAAAGATAGGGGGTGAACTGCACAATCAGCAGCTCTACTAGAAACGGGAACATAAAAAGCAGCTGGTTAAGCAGAGATAACCTGCTTTATTACATGCTTTTCAAAATCTAAACAAATCAGTTCCGTCAAACTGTCAAACATTAAAAATGGGAACGTTTTAAATGAAGTACAAAGATGCATTAAATCGCTTTTCCTTTTCCAGTAAATTCTGATTAGCTATGAACGCTCAGATAACTTAATTAACGCTGGAGTCAATAACAAGTTGACATACTTGAGAAAAAAAACACTGAGAACTGGGTTGATGTTTCTGCTTGATGACTGTATATTGCTTTTTCTTTACAACACCCACCACCCCAATCCTTACAGGAAGCACTTTGTTGCTTCCCGTTTAATCCTACAATTAGCTGTGTTTCCATCCAATACATCATAATTCACACAACGTTTTCAATGCAGAAACAACTCCTGTTCTTGTCTTTAGGCAGATAAGAAAGGAACCTACTAATCTAACAGATGTCTGAACAGAAGTTAACACACCACCGTGCAGGCAGATAAAAATACGAGCAATTCCCTTAAACACGGGGCGCTCTTGTTCTGAACCAAGAATTTGCCTTGGAGCTCTTTTAGTCATTAAATTGGCAGCGGTCAAGAAATGGGAGAGGAAAGGTAAGGAAAGAACTGAAGTAGGTCAGTTCCAGCCCGCAGCTGGAAAAGCCAGAAGCGAACGCTTTCCAGCACACCCGGGGGGCTCCTGCTTGCAAGATCCCGGCCAAGGCAGGTACATCCCCGAAGCAAAGCCGCAGCTAACAAACTCTCGCAGCTCCGCGAAGTCAGACGGAGCGACAGCCCCAGCCCCGGGGCTGGCTCTCCTGCCAGAACCCGGCCCCCAGCAGGTTTTCCCCGCCNCAGGCGGGGCGGTGAGCGGAGAGTCCGGCTCAGCCCCAGCCCCAGCCCCGGGCAGGACGTACCCGCACGGCCCCGCGGCCAAACGTGCCGAGGGGTGCGAGCAGCCCGTAGCGGACCCCGGGCCGGGCTGTGCTCCGGGCAGGGCTGTGCCCCGAGCCGGGTGCGCCCCTCACCGCTCCGGCCGCTCCCCGCCCGCCTCCCGGCGCTGCTCCCGGAGCGAGTCGAGAGCGCAGCGCGCGGCGCTGCCGGACAGGGAGCGCGCCGGCGGCTCTGGCTCCCGTCCGGCGGCAATCCCCGTCCACCTCAACCCCGCATTCCCGCCGCCGCGGTGCGAGCCAGGCGAGGCTGTCGGGCCGCGGGGGCACGCGGGCTCCCCGCCGGCGGCCGGCTGAGCGGAAACCGCCGCTCCCGAAAGTTTCCCCGGGCACTCACCGGCGGAGCTCATGGTGCTCCCCAGGCGCGGAGCCGCGGTTCCCCTGGTCCCTTACGCGACGGCCCCTCTGAGGGCCGAGGAGAAGGAGCCCATTGTTCCCCCGCGCCGCCACCCAGCCGGAGGAGCAGCCGGAGCAGGAGCAGCAGCAGCTCCCCCCGCCCGCCACCGCCGCATCCCACCCCGCGGCCGCGGCACACGGAGCGCCCTCACACGCCGCGCGCCGGCGCCCCCTACTGGCCACCCTGCCGGACCCTCGCCCTGCCCCGCCCACGCTGCCCCCTCGCTCCGCCCCTCGCCCCATCAGCACCGCCCACAGGGCGCCCGAAAGCGGCCCTCGCTATGCTTTCTGGGAGCTGTAGTTCTCCCCGGCGCCAGGCAGCGCCCAGCAGAGCGGGGCGGGGCCGGGCGGTCGGAGGCACGGCGGACTCGGTTTCCCAGCGTGCCCGCGGGGAGGGGGTGGCATGGCGGGCAAGGATGACACCGGAGTTCGACGAAGAAGTGGTGTTTGAGGTGGGCGCGGGGCGATCCGGTGCGGGCTGGGCCCGGGTGTCTTCGCCCCTCGTTGCGCCGCGGCCCCCGGAGGCGGCGTGCTCTGGGCGGGTCGGGTGGACGCGGGGCGCGATGCGGGCGCGGGGCCCGGCCCAGGGCAGCGCCTGCCGCGGGCGGGCGGCGTCGGGCGGGACCGGCGAGAGCGGCGGGTCGGGGCGGTGCTCGGCGTGTCCCGCGCCCGAGAGCAGCCCGGGGCCAGCGCCGCGCCCTCCACGCAGGCCGAGGGCGGGACGGCTCGGCGGGGCCGGGCGATCCTTTGTGCCGCGGTGCCGCGCTGCCCGGCCCCGCTGTCGGGCGGCCGCGCTGGGAGGTGTGGCGAGGCCCGTGGCGGCCGGGGTTCCCTGGGGCCGCCCGTGAGCACCGCTCGGGCTGCGGAGCGGCGCCCGGTCAGCCGGGCTGAGCTGCGGGGTCAGGGCAGAGAGAGGAAAATAGCTAAAAAATTCTGCTTCTGAATCGGTGTCACTCAACGTAAAAGGTGCCTTTCAGCACGCACCCAACTGTGCAGTGGGCACCGAAACTGCTTTATCTCTGTAGTATTTGTGGTATTACTAGATTTGCATAAACCGTGTCTAGTTATGTTACGTCTTGTTGGAGCTACAGTATCATCTTGCCTTATTTAAATAACAGTGGCTGAATATATCAGCTGTTGCGGTTTGGTAACAAAATCGAGTCCGTTGGCAGCAGGTAAGTGTAACTGTATCTTAATGGAGGGCACGCCTGGTTTTATAGGCGTCCGGAGTGGTTATAGAGAAACGGTGCCTTTAATAATTATTATGATAGCAATAAGGTTTCTCCTTCAACCAGAACGCAAAACACTCCTTCCATAAGGTATTTCTTTTTTCTCAGTTTTGGTCCTTAGTCCGTACCACAAAGTTTTGTATTCATCCACAACCAACCTTGGATTCTAACAATAGGATTTGTTGTTTATGTTGCTGCTATGTTAAATTACTTCCTTTCATACAGTAAATATGTGGTGAGAATTTATTTCACAGGTATAATGCCTGCCCTCTGCATTTCTGTCTTCAGTAAAAGTGCTACTTGTTTCACAGTTTCACAATTCTTCAGTTCATGCAGCAACTACCATTTTGACTGAAAAGGTTCTGATGCATAAGAGAGTAAAATATCTCCTTGCATATGCTCTTCATTATTATCCTTATGTTTTGGGAACAGACTTCCATCACTAATAAAGACTCTTGGATACATTTACTGTACCAAGTGTGTGTGTATAGCCATACACACTTAGAGGTATACTGACTGACACAGTAACAGATCTGTCATATATTATAAAATCAGAAAAACAACAGTTGGACAAATACAGGCTCTTTGGGTTGGCTGATTTGTGGGACTACAAAACTGGGTGGATGCCAGCTTATAAAAATGGGTACTGTGAAATACACACCAAAATTACCATCAGGAGTACTCAGCAGGTTCATTCTATTCTAAAATGAAGGCTCCACAGAGAATTATGAACGTACTTCATACACCTGAGCCAGAGAAGGGAATTAGCAAGGAGCCAAAAAAAGTATTGGGGTAGTTAATGCTACAACATATTTGTATTTTTAGTTTTTGTTTTCTTGGGCCCCAAACTCACCCCCTTAATTATTTGTCATTTCTGGTACGCAACTACATTTTTTCTGCACCTCAGTAGGTCACTTCCCCTGTTCTTCAGCAATCACTGTCACAAGAAGACCTTTAGCATTTAGACCTCAGTTGCTGTGAGCAGCTCTGTGCGTTTGGAGCTCCCTTCAGCAAGATATCGATCAAGGAGTCATGGTGTGCTGACAAATGCCTAAGAAGGAAAGAAGTGTCTTTCATGTGTCTCATATCCAAAAGGATAGGTAGGAGAGGGAAGCAAATTCCCATTTGCTCCATAAATTCCCATATACTTCATGTGTTCCATGTGATGGTTATGCACAGGTTATTTTTTTCATATTTTGTTGGGTAATAGCTCTGTCCAGCTGGCCCTGGAAACATCAATAACAAGTGTCCACATTAAAAATTTTGCAGCATCAAACAGATGATGGCCTACTGATAAATATTTTTGAACTTCCAAGGACCAATAATTTTTTCACTATCCAAGTATCTTTTACATTAATTACCTTTGAAAGCAAGGAAGCATAAACACTGCATTTCTGCTTTGGGAAAGCAATGTCTTCCATCAAGTTCAAATGCCACTGCAGATCATCATGATTGAATGACAGTGAATAATGGGCAGTTATTCTGTCCATTAAATGCTGCCATATTCTATCCAATTTATAAATTAATTCCTGCAGCAGCCAGTAATTTCTGTTCACTGACTGAGTAGTCCCAGCACTTCAGTTCTTGCATTTGTTAGAAGCAGTTGGTCTTCTAATTAAAATACTACAAACACAGTGGGGAAGAACAGAACACAAGAAACACAGAGGTGCCCCTCATATATTGGGCCTGGGCTTGTCTACCCAGCAGCGTGACAAATTAAAAATCGTGGCAGTGTAGAGCAGATTGTACTAAACAGTGGAGGAACAATAAATGGTGTTCTTTATTAGTGTGTGTCTGAATTTATTAAGGGAGATCATGAGATAATAAATTGGTGTTAAGTTACTTAAGATCAGTTTTTATACAAAACCTGGAAGACTATCATGCTGCAGTTACAGTGTACCTTAGAACCCTCTGTAAATTTTTGGCATTTTATTTATTTGTAGGAGGCTGGAATTGTATTAGTTTTTTGCGTGTTTTTTGTTGCGTGGACAGTGTGATCTTGTTTTATGTTTATTTTTTCAATGTATAAATTAAAGAAGCTTCTTGTTCAAATCAGCTAAATTTTTGCATGGTTCTGCCAGTGGAGGGATTGTGTCAGAACTTTGATGATTTATAATTGCCATCAAATTTCTGACTAGAAATTTATTCACTGCCACTTCATACCTACTTGGACATCAGCTAATATTTTCTGTTATCTTATATAGTTCTTATCTGCCTCTAGAATTTACAGAATCACAGACACATTTGGGTTGGAAACACCTGTGAGGTTGAGTCCAACCTTTGACTGATCACCACCTACTTGGGCAGTAGTGCTTACATACTCCTTCTGTTCAGGAATTTCTCCTGATGTCCAACCTGACCCTCCCTGGTGCAGCTTGAGGCTATGCCCTCTTGTCCTCTTGCTGGTTGCCTGGGAGTGGAGGCTGACCCCCACCTGGCTACAGGCTCCTTTCAGGTCATTGTAGACAGTGATAAGGTCACCTCTAAGTCTCCTTTTCTCCATGCTAAACACCCCAGCTTCCTCAGCCACTCCTTACAGGACTTGTGTTCCACACCTTTCCCTAGCTTCACTGCCCTTCTCTAGACACGCTCCAGCCCTTCAAAGTCTTTCTTGTCTTGAGAGGCCCAGAACTGGACATGGTACTAACGGTGTGGCCTCACCAGTGTCAAGTACCGGGGGAGAATTTACCTCTCCTAACGTGTTAGAAAGCAAACTTGTTCTGGCTAAGCATTATGTTAGGCTGAATAAACCAGTATATCTTAGCTTCCTTTCATGAAATGGATTTTTCTGTTCATTTTTAGTTTGGGTTTTTGGGGTTTTCACATCTTTTCAGTTCATGTTTCTTTACCACATCTTGTAGCATGGTACTGTGTATTCTTACTAGGGTCTTACACAACTGTTTTCACTTTTTGCTTCTGGGAATACTTTGTTTCTTGCATGCTAGGCCTACAAACAATGTTTTCAAGTCTTCATACTGTTTGATTCAAATATAATATAATGGGGTAACTGCTCATTTGTGTCCTTGATTTTATCAACATCTTCCACATTATTGGAGAGTTTGTTTTTATTACGCCTCTGTGTAAAGTCTTGCTGTTGTCTTTTGTTAAATTGCATGCCATTATCAATACCTACTTAAGGTCCTCCATTTTTTTTTTCTATTATGTCTCAATCCTTTTCTGCACATGATGCTACTTGGTGTTATCAGGAAATTTCATTAGCAAGGTTTTTGATATGTTTAGTTACGGCAAATATCACAGCTTTTAAAAATGAAAAGCTTTGACCAAAGACTCATTCTTCATGAACTCCATTAGTAATCTTCTGACCTAATAGCTTTCCTTCAGTGTAGACCACTGTTATCTCTGCCATCAACATACTTGGTTCCTTTCCCATCTTTTTTTATCTTAACTGATATGGCACGGTATCAAAAGTCCATACCCACACAGCATAGTGTAAAAAGTCCATAAAAACTTTCTGCATTTCCTTTATCTAAAAAAATTAGCTCTCTTATCAAAGAAATATGTAAAGTAAGTTTGGCACAATCTACCTCTGGTGAACCCTTGTGATACCTTCTTTGATGATAATTTGTTTTCTTCTTTGAATTTGGCAAGAAGGAATAATTATTCTTAGTAGCATGCTGGCTTTTGATGAAATTCATAGAGCTGACATATTCTTGATTGCTTTTTCTCCTTTTAAATATAGGCACTATGCTTGGATTTTTTTCTGCTTTTAACTTTATAGGTTGATTAAAAATCCTTTCTGCTGCATATTTTATCTCCTGTGCCCATTCTTTCAGAACATTGGGATGAAGGTGATCCAAATACTGCATTTTCAGCTTCCAATTTCTGCTTTCAGCTGTGTAATTTGTCCTATATTTTAATGAGTTTGTGCAAGTTTTTTTTTTTTTTTTTTNTTTTAATGAGTTTGTGCAAGCTTTTTTTTTTTTTTTTCCCCTTTGGATAGATATTCAAGATGTGCTCACAGAAACACAATGTTTGAGATTGAAAGGGACTTCTGGAGGTTGTCTCGTCTACCACCCTGCTCAAGTAGGGACAAGTAGAATCAGTGGTCTAGGGCCTTGTCCAGAGTGTCTTCAAGAATGGAGAGAAATCTCATAATTTCTCTGGCAACCAGTGCCAAAAATACTCAGTCACTCTCACAGAAAAAAAAAATGTCCTGATGTTCAAAGGGAACCTCATGTGTTTCAGTTTGTGCCCATTGCCTCTGGTCTCTCCAGGCTCACCAGTCTCAGCTCTCTCAGTCTCTCCTCTTGTGGGAGATGTTTCTTCCTTCAGTTTCACCCAGACCATTGCTGAAATCCCAGAAAGTGATCCTTACTCTGTCAGAGCAGTTCTGGTAGAGTGGTTGTAGATGACTTTTGTTATTTTCCATTTTAATTCTGTGTATTGAGAAGAAAGTTACTCAGATTGCACAAATGTATGACTTTGACACACACAATATCAAACTGCCCCCACCGTAGATTTTTAAGGGCTTTTGCATATGCAGTGTTTGAAATACAAGGCTTTGCATGTAGAATTATGTACATACAGAATTGTGTAATACTGAATTAATTTTTACTGGCATAAAATCTCCATTTTAAAGTTTTTTTAATTAGGAAATAAATATTTTCTCACTTGAGACATTGTTTTAATTCATTCATGAGTCTTGTGCCATTCCTACAACCAGTTCTGTCCATATTATTTACTTGATATTGCTATTATTAACTATTTCAGTACTAGTAGAAATACATGTTGAAGAACAGCTGGCTGTGTGTCAAGGTGGTTGTATCACTGTGGAATCTAATGTTTTATTCTAGATCTAGAAGATCTGATCATTACTGTAACTCCAGACTTTTAAATTTGGGAATGTTTGGCTCAGTAGGAATCTCGGGCTGAACAATACCATATAAATTGTGTATGTGTTCTTTCATGACTTCAGATTCTCTTTTGTGCAAGTGGGATAATAATAGTGAACTAACAAAATGGGGCTTTCTTAGGTTCACCTGTCTGCATCAATTTGCAGAATTATGCTAATGTATATTTAAAAAGAAAACAAACTGGAATTGAACACAAAGAGCATCAAAAACTCATGTCCAAATTCAGAATCCAAATTCATTATATCTGTGTAAAATATTGAACACAGCTCTACTGAACCCACAAACTCAGAGCAAAGATTTTGAACATGTAGCAGGTTACTCTCACGTTACAACCAGCTCTTACTCAAGCAATCTTCCCATCACTGGAGCAGAATAAACACTAAAAGGGAGTAACCTTTCCCAGAGTTTGAAGAGACACATTCTGTGCTCTTTGTCTACTTGCTGTAGTGGAAGAAGTGAAATAGTGAAATAGTGGGGAAGTGGTTTCCAAGGAGCATGCCATCCTAAGAGAATAAGGAAGCAGCAGGGCTAGCAGAGCTGGCAGCTGTGTGGTGCTGGGTCAGGCCTGTGTGGGGAGGAGGTAGGAATGGTGGAGTCTGCTTGGGAGGGATGTGGCACAAAAGGGAACTACCAGCCAACATCTCAACATGATGTTCCACACTGCTTATTTATCAAACCAAGATGCTGTTTGGTGCTGAGCGGCACAGAGGATGCCTGCATATAATATTCTGATCACAGATTTCTGTAAGATTTGAAAGAGATTCTAGGAAGAAGCACCACTAGCATGATACACTGTATACAGAACAGCCTTTAGCTGATGTGTTCTCTACATGCCTACAATAGTAGAACACGACTAAATGATATTTCTTAGAATATTGGTGCATCACTAAATGTTCAAATCCTTATCTGAACCCTTGTAAACAGTATGTTTAAAAGATTGAGCTTTTATCAAAACACTCAGTCACGTGCTTTCACAAATGGGTTTTTTTTTTGCCTAAATAAACTGTTCTAAAATAATTTTGTTTAAAAAATTAAACAAAAACAAATGAAAACTCCAGGGAATCTAAGCTCAGAGACTTCTTGTTGTGATGAGAATTTTAAGTCACTTTCATTCACAAACCTGAAAACTTTAGGACTTGCAAAATAATGTGATTTTTGTCAAGCATCAGACTTATAATGCTGTAATCTAAAAAACAATTTCTCAAACATACATTAGGAAAAATAAGCTGAAAACCGGCATTCACACACCATCACAGTACTGTCAGTAATGCTTAATTAGGAGAATTTTTCTCATTGAGTATTGGGTGTACTAAAGATGTAGTACTCTTATGTTTTACATATGCATGAAATAAAACCAGTTATAAATATACAGCTCTGTCAAAGCCACAGTTCACTTGTCATTCTAATGAGCTGGTTTGGGGACTGTGCTTTGTCTGCCTGAAGTGTGGGCTGCTGGCAGAGGAGGTGTTTGGGCTGCACTTTTGCAGTTTATTCCACTCCTCTTCCTTATGCTGGCATGTGGATTTGTGGGTGATGCTGCACAGTGGCTCAGGAGACTGATTAGACAAACTAACTCAGCTAAGAATGACAAAAAAAATCCATCTTAGTTTTTTTCTATCAGATTGTTTCCTTGTTCCATTCACCACTTGGCTGCATAAATACTACCATTGCTGTTCTAAAGTAGTACTGCAGCTTTCTGCTGTGCCCAGTGGTCATGGCAGATTAAACTGACCCTGCAAATGCAGCCTGGGGAGATGGCTCTGCTGAGGATTGCAGTGTACTTACAGGTACTTGGGCTGGTGATGGATGGACCGTTTCAGATATTTTGCTTCTCAGCAGTTTGCTAAGTTGAAGGGGAGAACAGACTTTGCTCCTTTTCATCACATGACTGGGAGCAGGTGATACCAGAGAGAAAATAAAATAAACTGCAAGCTTAAAACTATGTGAAGAACAGTCTGGTTGTTGCAGAGGCCAAGTCTACTCATGCAGCATTTCTGGATATCAGAACAGAGATATTAAAGTATTATATGGACCATACAGTGTGTAAATCTATATTGCTGTTACTATTTTTAATATAGATTTTTAAAATGAAAGTACATGCTGATTCAGAGTAAATTTTGAGGTCTGCTTTTTAATCTTCCTCTGTATTAGTTGCTCTGGAGTAATTTACAGAGAGTTAAAACTGCAGTACCCCTCTTACAACTTCAAGTCATGAATCAACTTCCTTGAGACACTGGAATAGAAAGAATTGCTCAGTATAGTTTTCTTTTAATCTTATAATATAACTGCCTTTTGTTTCTTGAACAAAATCACAGAATATACTGAGTTGAAAGGGACCCAACTGGGTCATCAAGCCCAAATCTAAGCCCCATGCAGGACACCCCAATAATCACATCACGGTTCTGAGAGCATTTTCCAAATGCTTCCTGAACTTAGACAGGCCTGATGCCTGATGCCTGATCCAGGCCACTTTCCTGAGGAGCCTGCTCCAGTACTCAGCCACCCTGAGGTAGAAAATTCTCTCCAACCCGAACCTCCCCTGACCCAGCCCCCTGGCACCTCCCCATGCTGAGTCCTGCCACTGGCTAAGATATTGTGCATCAAAAAATATCTGGGAACAGTAATAGATTAATGACTTTAAAGTAGTTCTCAGTGCCTACTTGTAAAACAGATGATACAGTAGTGCTGGAGAAACCAAGGTCTGTGCTGCTGTGGCGGGGAAAGCAGAATAGGAAATCTAAATGACTCTTTGGCTGCCTTGAAGTCATTGTCTAATATTAGCCCTGTCAGCAGTGCCTGGCTCTTTGTCAGTCAGTGCTCAGGAGGAGGTGGTTTCCAGCCAGGAGAATATGACCAAGGCTTTTAAATACTGTTGCTTGGAAAGTCTTATTAATGGCTGAATATGAGATTAATGTGCAATAATTCTTTCAAGCAGCATCTTTTTAAAAGCCTTTAGCAATCTGTCATTCTCATCTCCCTCCTCCCAGTTAGAAAGCCACATTAGTCAGGAGAAATCGCATGATCCTGGGACGTTTCAAACTGCATCCGCTGATGCTGTGAGGAAAATGCCACTGTGCAGGGACACAGGTGCAGTTACACTGACGGCTTCTTCTCATCCTCGTCTCGGATCATCCTGGAGGGACAAGCAGAAAGAAACGGGGAGGTGGGCGAGATTCTGTCAGGTGCATGGGAGCAGTACCAAAGAGAAAAATGGAATACGCTCCTCCAGGAAACAAAGATCGCACTGTCTGTGAGTGTTAGCTCAACTTTTTCACATCTGTTTTGAGAGAGGGGAGGATTTCAATACTGGTAATTTGTTCTGAGTTTAGCCACGTGTTCAGCATACCTTAGCATTTGCTGTCATTCTGGTAGAAATGTTTAATCTTTTGGGGTTTTAAGCTGATAATTCATAATTTGTAGTTATTTTGGAGGTGGCTTAAGATCCCACAGTGTTTTTGACATACTGGAAATCTTAGCTTTGAACAACATCCATATTTTAAGAGGAGATCTTTAAGCCTCTTATTTTGTCTAATGTAATGAAATACTATTTCTAAGGTTAATCTGTTTCATTAGTTACTAAATGGCAAAATTATCATAGAAAAGAACATGGGTGAGAGAAGCCCCTGTCTTTATTGGAGAAATCCTGAGTCATTTACTTCATGATGCATCAGCAAAAATAGTTGGGTGTGGTTTTGATTTTCAGCTGCTATTGTAACAAGGCTAAGAAAGCTAACACTGTCTTAGTCTGATATGTGCTTGCAAATGTTTTTCTCAGAATATGCACAAAATGCCTCAAATGTTAAAGTGCAATTGCTATCTGTGTTTACAAGGCTGTAATAGATGCAAGTATTTGAGTATTTATCTATCAAAAGAAAACTCTTTTTTGAGGCTAGGAAATTATCTACTAATACAGCCTTTCCATCACTTAGCAGTAAGCAATGTTATGCTTATTATCTTTCAGTGTTTGCCTTGATTTTGATTTTTTTTAATATTTACTGTCTTATAATTGCAAACACAAAGCTTAGACTTCAGTTTAGATCATTGTTTTCCTAACCCACGTCAGTGCTCTATTAAAATAAGCATTGGGGAAGTGTTAAAGACCCACGGTAATTTTGTGGACTGTTCTTTAATCCTACAAAATATAACTTGGGTTTAGAATGAATCTCAACCACTTTCAGCAATGAAAAAAGGAGAACTGTAATTAAACATATATATGTGAGTGAAATAATGTTTAGCAGTATGGATCTAAAATAAATATGCTCATGGAGTCATGAATGAGGAGGAAAGGATTTTCTTTCTTGATGCTGTTAACAGGAGCTTAGATAAACCTATACTGTGCTGTAGATGGTTATAATTGAATGACTTTGCAGTATTACTATAGCGAATTAGAAAAGTCATTAAAAGGTAAGTGGTTTTTTTGTTGGTCTCTGCTGAGTCTATAGAAAACTTTGATTCTTTAAACTTTCAAAAACCTTGCTCCTAGTCAGTACATCAGCTGTTTCTGCCTATCTAGCCTCACTTGTTAACAAGTTTTTTCATATGTAATCTGTATAAAGTACACCAAGGAAGAATGGCTTTTAGTCTTCTGTCTGCTCTGGAACTATTTCATTTCCAGCACTCATTTTGGACAATTAACATAACTTTTAAAAATGTGCTGGCCATCAATGTAATCCCTGTCTCCTATGTCTCAGAAAGTGACTTATAAGAAGCAGCAGCAACTTGAAGGAAACTTTAGAAATAAATACAGCACATTACTGAAAAACCTTGTTTTGGTATCACTTATTTTAGATAATATTTCCTGTCATTAACTGATAGTATGATGGTAATATAATAATAAGCTTCATTATTTTTTAAAATTCCCTCTCTACTTTGTACATTATTCATTACCATGTCGTTCTGCCAGAGACAACTAGAAATAAACAAATAAACAAACCTGACTGTCAAACGGAAGTAATACTAATGATTCTGGAGTGGTTGAAAGTAAGAATTCAAAAGTACTTGGAATAGATTCCTCTAGAAAATGTTGTATTAATAGGAATATGAGATTTTGTATTTAAAATTCCCTCTTCATGCCATCCACTGAAACAAACTTGCTATCCCTTTACCTCACATTCTAATATAGAAGCTTTTTCACAAGTCTTCATTTTATTTTTTTTAATTACCACCTATTACTGCTTGCAAGAATAAACTTTGGTGTATCCTGATTTTCTTGAAATGGAAGTGTAGTATTTATATCACATGCAGAAATGTAAAAGCTGTTGTGCTTTTTTTTTTTCTTTTTAATATTGGACTGTTGTAAAAAGGAATGTGTGAATTCTGGGCAAAAAAAAATTGAGAGGAAACAAGGCAGAGGCCTCCTATTTACACCAAACAAGAAGTATATATTTTTAATATTATTGTGATATTTGCAGGTGAAAGCAGCTGAGCCTGACAGTTCTGATGAACAACAGCATGAGTTGAAACCAAGGAACTTTTCGCACATTTAGAAGTGCATGTTCAAGAATAAGTGCATGTCTGCGATCTTTTTTATGAGAAAGAAGGCTTTTAGGAGTGAGAGGTTTGGGTAAGGATCTAAGCTAAAAACTCAGAGCTATAATTTGTCACACATAAGACACATTATGAGATTTAATTATTGCTGTTAGAGCTTTTTGAGGATGAAACATGCTTTGTAAGCATTAAGTGTAATACTTCTGTCTCGTACTGAAACACATTATACAAAACAGGATATTTTAATGGTTTCACGTTGCAGTTGTGTAGTTGCATATTTAATAATTTTCTGATTCCTTGATAATATTGGAAATTCTGCATGAATGTCCACACATAAAACCTATACTTCGACTTTTAAAAATTGCTTTAATGGATTTTCTAGACATTACTTACATGTCATGGGAGATACTACCTATGTATTGGTGGAGACATCCTCCATTTTTTCCTCTTTTGACTGTAGGCAGCCAGGAGTTATACAGACCACACAGCTTTGCAAGTGACAGGCTTGTTAGGCAGTAGGAAATGAAATACATTAAATAAATAAATAGTGTGGGTTTGTGTTAGCATAGACTAATGTATATATGCCATCTGTGGTATTTCTAATAGGACTGTAATCTTCAGATTTTTCTAAGCAAACTGTGAAACTGCCTGTGCTACAGAAGAGACTTCATTCTTAACGGAAGATTTTTATGATTAGTTTGCTAAGATTCCTAATAATTTAATTTCAGAAGGGCCTCAACCCAATTCTTACTCATTGCTTTCTTTACCCACATTTTGGATGCTTTTAATAGATTCAGAAAGGGGAACAATGGTGGTTTTACTTACATAAGGAATTTTAGTCACAGCATAGTTCTTGGTAATTAAAGTTTATAAAAATACAGGATTTTTCCAACATGCAAGTAAGTTCTGCTAATAATATTTTAGAAAGAATAGGATAGACAAAGCATGTGGAGCCAAAGAAATCTGTTAGAGGAAGATTTTGTAGCCTGAGTACTTTCCGAGAAACTGAAAGAGAAGACCCATTATCTGCTTAAAGGAATATCATTCACATTAAATTTTAATTAATTTTAATTTCCTAAGCTAATAGCCAGAAAACTGATTTCCATTTCTGAACAGGGGTAAAAAAAGTGTAAATTTACCCTTTACAAGAACATGTAAAAGCATTCTAAGAGTTAGTCAGAAAGGATTTATATAAAATTATTAAGGTACCCATATTCTACCTTAATTACAAGAACAAATAAAATTATTCTTCCAAGTTAGGGGCTGAAATTTCATTAACATTTGGAGAGATTGTGCGACTTTTTCTGTTTCTGTAATGTAGAAAACCTACTAATTACAGTTAGATCGAAGGTTGTGACATAGCTAGGTAACCAGTAAAAGGGAAGGATTGGGCATTCTTATGTCTGTGCTGTATTTCACTTACTAGTGATAGCTTTCAGGACTTTAGATCATTCTGTTGTCAGTGGGTAGTCTCTGTCTTGTCTCTATCTCTCATTCTGCCTTTCTGGAACTAATCTAAAAAGCAATAGACCAGTTTCCTTGATCAGCTTTTAAAAAATTATCTCATCATGGACCCCAAAGAAAGGTGCACCCTGAGATGCTAGTAGAAAAACTCCTTGGTATTTTTGGGTTGTTTTTCCAGCTGTCTGTATGTTGGTGAGTGGCAGTAAAGAACAAGAATAGTCGTGTGTTGTATGATGGCTGGCCTTGCTCGTGGCAAGTGTGGACAAGATGATGGTCAGGTTTGCCAAGAGCCTAGATCTGATTTCCTTAAGTTCTGCCTGCAGCGAGCTTTATAACTATGATTTTTGAAGAAAACATTCTCTGTTCACCCACTGCTTTGTCTGTGTCTTCATCTATATGGGAAAAATTCCATGTCACCCTAAAAGTTCTTGTGTGGAGTTGTTCAGGTTGTTCCAGGTGTATTGGCAATGCACAACCTGGCTCTGAATGAAAGCTGTTTTAAGAACACAAGGTTATGCATATCCTTGCATATTCTCAGTTTTGTCCTGAAGTTATTAGGTGAATTTAACAGTGTCTTTAATAGAACAAGTGTTCTAATCTATTACATTTTCTCTTCCATTGTAATTAAGGAGTTCCAGTAAAATAGCATATTCTACTTAGAGAGAAACAGGCAGGTCAGAACAGCACTGTTTAATTAGAGTTGAATGCATTTTGATAAAGTATTCAACCATGGAAGAAGGGTACTTGGAAAAAAAACCATAGGATTGTGTTGTCACACTGGAAATATTCTCACAAGGAAATGAGTCATTAACCTATCCTAGTGTTTTGCACAATCATTGTCATCGTGGGTGAGTGTGATTGTTTGTACCTGTGAGTTGGTAGGAATATTTAAGTTTCAGGTAATGACTGGATGCTGAATCTGTTGTGAGTAACTGAAACAGAGTAAACGCAAGTATGATTTTGCATGCTTTAAATAGATAAGAGGGATTAAAATAGCACTTCCATGATAGGGTTAAAAAAATCCCTAAAAGTAGCAAGTTCATTTGTTCTGCTGGTATGACTGATGGCTTCCAAGTTTTATTTCATGGAAAGCAGCCTGAGATTTGGCTGTGTTGGTGCATAGTCAGAGTTAGATGGGCCCCTTCACAACTTGCACCAGCAAGTTAATGATAGCTGGTGTAACAATCAGTGGTAGTTGTTCTGTTGGTGGTTATTTCTGCAGGTCTCCAAAACTATGCATCATTTACTGTGAAGTTTTTACTTTTTATATACAGTATTTTGGTTTGGTAACATTTTAAATTAAGATGTTGGTGTTCTTTCTATGCAGTTGGATAGTGTTTGCGTACTCTTGTTAATAAAATCTTTCAGGTGTCAAAATTAATCCCTGTCTAAATAGCCTGTGTCACACAGATTGCTGAGTCTTTCTCTTAAAAATGAAGTCTCTTTACATATCCTGAGTAGAACTGGAGTTATCCTAGGTATTGTTTCCATCAAATGTGTCCTAGATACTGCCATGTATGTAGTTGTAACTGAAAAATAAGAGTTTAGTAAATCTAGATACCTGATGCAGATCACAAGATGAAATTTGGCAGATATATATTGATAAATATATAATAATTCTAAATATCAGAATTTGGTGATCAGAATTCCATACTTTTTCTATTTTATTAAGAACTGTTTGTAAATAATTCGTTTTGCCGGCTGTTTTAAAAAGTTGAGTTGGTTTTTATGTTTGTGTGCTGTGGGGTTTTTTTTCTTTTTTTTTGAAAGCCAGAATACTGGTACCATCCTTGGAGAGAACAGAAGCCTTTTTCTGATTTTTTTTTTCCATTTCTCAATCCATTCATTGCTAGTTGTGAAGTTGCTGAATTCACAGTGGTGTTTTGTGGAAAACATGGAATGATTTATAACATTTTTTTCCTTTTTCTTTCTATAACTCCCTTTTCAGAATTCCCCACTTTACCAATATCTGCAGGATTTGGGACACACAGATTTTGAAGTATGCTCTTCAGCATCACAGAAGGCAGAGCAATGTGCAGCAGCAGAAAGCCAAAGGGAGCAGACTGTGCGTGCTGCCCAGAAGGTGAGCACTCTCCTGTTGCTGAATATTTATCTTCTCACAAGAGAACTGCATTGCTTCACAAATAGGAGAAATCAGAACAGAGAGAAATCACTTCCTGTATTTAAAAAAACAAAGACAAAAACCCCCAGACAATGAACCTCAGCCCGTTATCATATCTTGAAGTCATGGTTAATCAGTATAGTTTAGAGTGTTTCTTTGCACTTATGTAAGCTAGGGAAGCAAGAAGCTTTGATAAATAATTTTGTGAGTGTTGAAAATTATCTTATGTAGTGGATCTTATTATGTTAGTTTAGCATGACATTCTGGAAATAGAACCTGTAATTTTCTAGAACAGAATATTTATAGTTTCCAGCCCTTCCCAGGCATTCACTTGCTAAGTATAGCTTTGTCTGTGACAAAACATTTTAAGAAAGAGGATTTCTGAGAAGCAGAAATGCAGTAACCAATCTGAATGAGATAGTTGATGTGGATAGTTGTTGCATTTCTAATAATGATTGCTTCTATCACTGGTCACAAAGCAAGGTTGAATTTAAATAATGATTTAGCTCACAATTTTCTTTATTTTGAGCTACCTTTAAAAGTATTCATGGAAATATTAGGTCTACCACTTTCACTTTTCAGAATTGTCAGCTGGAACTCAACATAATCCTCAAGAAACCTTCTGAAGATATGTTTTCTGTTTAAAGCTAAAGGCTGTTTTGTAGTGTATTTACACTGAAGATACCTATTCTGACTTAGTGTAGGAAGACTTTGATTAAGTGTGTATTTATTTATTTATTTATTTATTAAATGTTCACATTTGCTCACTGTTAAATTAAAAATATTAAATTATTAAGAAACGTTTTCTTGGTTGATACTCGGTTACTATGAAGTAATGCAGGGACTGTCAACTACATTATTTTGCATAGTTAATTTTGTGGCAGTCAGAAAATCAGTGTGATAACGTGTTTGTGTATATAATTTCCACTGAATTTTATGCAAAAGTGCTGTAGGGTTAAGAACCTCAAAAGTATTGAGATATACTGCTTTGAAAAACTTCAGGTATTCTGGGTTTTTTTCCCCTCCCTTCCCCTCAAGCATTTTACACTTAATTTTATTGTGTTGGCAGCAATTCCTCCAGTATTGTGTCAGATGTAGAAGTAATTCTTCATGGTTTGCCTTGCAACTTGAAGGGAGTGGGTGTGTGAAAACGGGCTGTCCATTTCTTACGAACAATAGGTGATGTTCACATTGTCTCATCTGTCTAGACAAGGATACATAGTGGAAATGAGGAAGAAATCTGTGGGTAATTTTTAGTGATAAATTGTCACAGGTTGTTCCTGCTGCAATTCTACTACCAGTTGGGAAGAGTTAACACTTTCCTTTTGTAATCTGATGTCATAAAGTCTGTTTTTGTCATTTGATTTCTGTGTCCCATTTTGGTAGGGTGTCTCAATAGGAAAGAAAATGAGGGAGAGGCAGCTGGCCACAGAAGTAGACTGGATTTAGGAGGATCTGAGGCTTTGTTGCAACTTTTTTATAACAGACAGACAAATAATTTGCATTCCTATCCTGTTATTTCCTCAGTTTTACATAAGACTGTTACCATTTCCCTCCTCTTGGCTTTCACGGGCCTAGTCTACTGAAATGATAAAATGTCTGGAAAATAAATGGTTTCTGACTTCTGAAATGTACCTTCCCACAGTCCTAATATAAAATGATCTTCCTTGAGTCTTGATGTAACTATGATTACAGGGAGCAGATGCTGTTCCATACTGAGTGATTCCCAGTAAGTGTTTATCGCTTTCCTTCTGTTCTGAAAAGCAAGTTTCCAAATGCCTTAAACACTTTATTAAAATTAAAATGTAAAGCCAGAGTATTGCTTTGTCTTTGAATTGAGATAATTTCCTCCTCTTGTGTTCAGTCAAGTGGGAACCTTGTGCAGCTGAAAGCAGGTGGCATGCAGCAAGAATTTGGTGCAGCAGAGGTCTACTTTGGGATCTTCAGGGACTGAAAAAACAAATCTGGGAAGAAAAAGAGGTTCCTAGTGTCTGATACAAATATTTCTGTTGTGTCCAGCTGTCCTCCCAAGCAGAGCGCATGGTTCAGGCATAAGGAAATACAGAGGCACCAGTTGAATTTGAAGCACATTTTAAATACTCAGGACATGGGGTTTTGGTGGTGGTTTCTTGGCCTTTTTGTTTTTATTGGAATATAGTCTTAATGAACACTGAGTTAAAAAGCTGTAAAGGTGTTTTAAGGTTGTCTTCTGGGGGCTGATGAAATATCAAGCTCCCATCTATGGGATTATGGAAATATGATTTAGCATAGTTATTGTAGGTGCAGTGTTCCTGGCTGTGCCAATCTGTTGAGAAAGCTGTAGCTAAAGTCCTGATCTCACAATCACTTGATACTCAAAAGCATTGCTAGTAAGAGCTCCTAGACTTGTTTTCTGGAATTAAATCCCATTTGGGTAATTCTGCTTGATTTTTACAGAATATATCACTTCTCATTTACATCTTTCCTTTCTCAGCCATTTTCCTAAACTGCTGTGTTATATCTAAATGTTCAAACTGATTTTACTGTCACACCTAGTCCCATCTTAGATATGATGATATTTTGTCATTAGAACAGAGCTGGTGCTGGAGGCAGCTTCTGAGAATTGTGTTGGGGCTAGCCTTGAGTAGCTGTGCAGGTGACCTGATGTGGGATGGCAGAGGGACCAGTCCTGTGCCTTTGTCTAGGGCTTCCCACCCACTTAATGTGAGGCACTCAATCTGTAGCATTATCTTCTGAAGAATTTCACTGCAAAAGAGAAATAGTCCTTGGAATTCTTTTTTAGATTCAAATTAATTTACCTAAAATGTGCATGTACTATGCTAATATTTTTTAAGTGATAGGAGTTATGCATCTTTGTTATTTAGTTTACAGAGCTTGAGTGTTGTTCTAAAGTTGTAAGAATACTCCAGAAGCATTGCCAACAGGACCTGACTTGTGTGTTGGTGAAAGTAGTTTTACTTGTCAGTAACACTCCCAATGGGAATGCAAACTGTGAGACACTATTTCAAGGATGTGAATAATTCAGTGTGTTGCTGTACTCTATTGGGTCACAACCCAAGACAGTGGGTTGTCTTGTTTTGTATTTTCAAGAACTGACTTGCCTGTTGAGTGTTTATGCAAGCTCAGATCTTTATTTTTAAGCTAAACCCTGGAGAATAAAGTAAAAGACTGCTTATGTAGCACACCAGGGTTTTTTTTTCAGTAACTCCACAATTTAGCTTAGTAAGCTGGTAGCAGTGTAAAACTATCTTTTGTGTAGCTTTAAATATTCATTGTAAAAATCCAAAGACTTACAAAGGCTAAGCAGTTGAAAATGGTAGGATTCAAGAGGCATAGTCTTAAATTAAATGGATGACTGTTTTCTGTACCCTATTTTCAATATACAGGGAAAAGTACTTTTCAGTGAAATACCTGTCTAAAATTCAAATGCAGAGCAAGACCTTTGCTCATTTAATTTCAATTTTATGCAAATTGTAATTAGAAAGTTTTATTTCTTTTTTGCACCACTCTGCAAGAAACTTGAAGGATGATCTTGTGCTGCAGTTAGTGACATTTTTCTGACTTATGTCATTGCCCTTGAGCAACATCAAAATACAATCACTTGGATTTATTCCATAGTCTTAAGTGTGAATTGCTGGGATAGCTCCTCCTATTAAACCACAATGATGTCAGTGTTTCAGGAAGAGCTATCATGAGATCCCTGTCACCTGGTTTACCTCTTCACTGACCTAAAAACACTTCCTTGTGGCATACCTCTCAAAATCTAACTGTAAACAGAAAGATGAGACATTTGTGAAGAAAAGCTCGAGTTAGATTACTTAAATGGGCACCAAAATAAGTTATTTCAAAAATTGTGGAAGCATAAAGGCGCCTTAGGGTTACAATTCCTGACATTAAGTCTGTTCTGCCCTGGCTTGCTGCACCAGACTGGTCACACTGCCTTTCAGAAGGCTGTCAGGCTGGTCCCAGGTTAACTACAAAACTCTGAGCTCCTGTTGCTTGGGTTTGTTCTTCTATTTCCCACTTGTAGTTGGGGGGGAAACCAAGAAATATACAAACAAGAGGGGAATAAAAAATGGGAAAAAAACCAAACAAGAGGGAGAAATAGAAGCTGTCACCTTTTATACATTGAGCCATTAGAATCTGTATGGGGTTTTGTTTTATTATTTTGAAACAGTATGCCACAAAATGTAAGCACTTCACAATTACAGTAATTTCACAATTACAAGCTGCACCGAGTATAAGCCGCACTTCCGGGTGTCAGCAACTTTTCATTCTTTGTCCACATATAAGCCACACCTGATTATAAGGCACATGTTACAATACAGGGTGTGATAAAAGGTATCTATTCTATCACCATCTGTTGAGGGTGGGGGCAGTGATCCTT
>PYHW01010644.1:2230902-2312263 GCA_013186435.1 Turdus rufiventris | reverse complement strand
TTTCATTCTTTGTCCATATACAAGCCGCACCTGATTATAAGCCGCACTTCGGGTTCGGACCAAAATTTTAGTCAAAATTGTGCAGCTTATAATAGTGAAATTACTGTAAATTTTTTTACATACCTTTTATTTGATTGTATTACATGTCATCAGTCTGAAGACTGAGACAGGGCCTCAGAATTCATGAAATATATATAACTAAATATTTTGACAAATACTTCCTGTGAGTTCATTCTGAGGAAAGTAGATAGAATGGTATGTCAAATGCTATGCATTTTTGTTTTCATTGAATAGCCGCATACTGAAGCAAAACCATGCATCTATTCAGTTATAAGCTGTCATGCATCTTGTTTTAGGAAGACACATGAGTGGAATGTGTGATGACTGAGAAAGAGTCCCTCTATTAGTGGCATCTGAAGTTATGTTTACAGTTCAGACAAAAGTGCGGATTTAGGTTGCGTGGGAAGCAGCATAGAGACAAAGTACCTGGAGGTACACACTGGTGTGGACTGGGAGTTTTTGGGGCATTTCCTGCTCTTACCATCACTCTCCCTATCTCTGTTTACAGCTCCTCTGGAGTCTTGTGCTCAGGCTGCAGTGGGCAGCTGAGAAGAGGTTGTTCCTGTTCTGGTCTTTCACTTCTCTTCAGCCTGTCAGTCATTTAACCTTTGGGTTTTTATCCCCAGGAGAAAGTCTTTCATATTAATGCAGTAGCTGCCAACTTGAGATCAATCTAATCTTAGCCGTAGTTATTTTTAACACAGCAACATAACAATCTATTATGTTTCAAATAGGTGGGGTTACTGAAGGTTTTATTTTATTCTCTTGGTGACAAGCAAACTGACGGGAAGCAGATGTTCGCTTAGTGTACTCTGAAGTTAGGCCAGACACAGTAAGTGAAACTTCCTTACAGGTACTTGGTCTGAGTTACAAGAAAATCAAATGCAGAAATAAAGACTTTGTCTGCTGTTATTTATTTAATTTTGGCTTTGATTTTTGTTGTGTTTTTTTTTAATTGGAGTAATTTCTGTTCCTTTCAGCAAGGCATCCTGTCAAAACTAGTTGAGTTCTTTAGAAGCTGGTTTCCTTTTCCACAGTATAAGAAAAATGATGACATACTTCACCGACTGGTAAGTGATCGCTTTTTTTATTTTTCCATTTCCTTTCCTAATCCACAGGTCTTCCTCTTCTCTATATCTCATCCTCTGAAAAACATCTTTGGTCTGTGTTATTTGTTTTGGCTCTAAGAGTATGCCTTCTTTAGATAATACTAATTCTGATTTTCATTTACTATGCAAATTGGGCACAAAAGGACAGGAACGGTATCAGTAGCCAGGTTGAAGAGGGTAGAGACCACCTAAGAAGCTTCTAGAGCTTCAGCTGAGTATTGCTTCACCCTCTGTTTCAGCCTGTTAGCTCAGGCATAGCACTAACACAGTGCAGCTGTACTGGCCCTGGACCCATCCTGGCCTCTTTGTTTCTACACTGCCTCTCCACAGGGCTTCTGCTTTTGGGAAAGGCAAAGCAAACTTTGCTCTTTCTCTGCAGCACCACTTTCCAGTCTAGGCTCATCTTAGATCTGCTTTAACTTGTACCCAACTCCTTCATGCTCTTAGAATGGCTTGCAAATATCACTTTAGTCAGACTGTTCCAGAATCTAGAATTTTGATTTTTCTTTTTTCTACTGCAATGTAGGGATGATGGCTTCAAATAGAGCTTCAAAAGGAAATATTGAGCAACATAAGAAGTTAGAATTTTCCATTTCTCACAAAGTTCTGCTGTATCCCAGTTCTGCTTTATCTCAGGAGGACAAAATTTCCTCTGAAAATAATTTGTGATATTTGATTGACGTTTTTCTTCCTCTTCCCCAATGAACCAAGGGTATTATCTTAAAAGCAATTTTTAGCCATACTTTCTTGAGTTGGAGGCATAACTGAAGAACATGGAAAACATGTTTGTCCTGCTGCATACTCCAGTAGAGTATTGAAATGACACAGGATGCCTTGGAGGAGGGCAGAGTTTCCTCCTGCGCACAGTCCTGAAACAAATGTTTTCCATTAAAAGTAGAATGAAAGTTATCTGAGGTGACATCTGTGCATGGAATAAAATTTCTAAACTAGCTATCTTATGGTTTCATAAAGAATCTCATTCTGTCAGTGACAGAATGAAACAGATTTTGTACTGTGAAATGTCACACTTGTGTTAAAAGCTTCTATGAGAGGCTTTTCAGAAATACTCTCTTTTCTCTCCTGTAATTAGCTAGATGCAGGGGTGCACACATTCAATGTTTGTTCAGTTTTGTTTTGACATTCTTAACTCGAAGTAATTATGGTTTGGTACAGTATGCAAAAGAAAATTTCAGGGGGCTTCTCTGATGGTTGTATTTGTTTTTGTGAACTGGGTATTTGTCTTGAAGAGCTGTAGCTGGGGGAAATGCAGCAAATGCTTATGGCATCAAATTCACAACTAAGTACCTCCCTAAAGTTTGCTGGAGGTTTAGAGGTGTGAGTTCTTCAGAACTCCATGCTATTTCATGTTTGGATTGAGTTCCCTTGGGAAAGGTACAGAATCCTGCAGGAGGGTACTCCACTGACTTGGCTTGGGGCTTCAATCCAGTGCACTGACCCTACTGTTATTAAGTGTCCACAGGTGACATTTGCTGACTAATTAGCAATATGTCTCTTTCTATCTCTAAGTTTTTTTGTTTGTTAATGATGGAAATGATGTGATGACATTTTAGAAAAAAAGTATTTTCTGGTTTTTTAATGATCTTCTAAGAGATTCAATACCTCTCATTCTTATGCAAACATATTGGCATACTCAGTGGCCTTTTTTCAGTTACTGTTACTGTCTAGGTCAGGTCACAAATTCAGTGTGATGCATTCTGCAAGCCCGAACTGTTAGGTAGTGTCTGAGCTTTTAAAAAGTAAAAGTAGCTACTTGTGATATATCTGAAACATTCCTGTGCTCTGGGAACAGATTATTGTCAGTAGAGTGTAGTGTGGGTATTTTCCTTGTTCTACCAACTTAATTTAAAAAATTTACATATTCATTACTAATACCTGTTTTTTCTCCTGCCTATTTGTATGTGGTAAGGATGTTGGATTTCGATTTGACACGCTCCGTACCATCCTGCAACAGGAAGTTCTGCTGCAGGAGGATGTGGAACTGATTGAATTCCTTGACCCCAGTATCCTGTCTGCAGGGCAGTGTAAGCAACAGGAAAACAGACAGCTTCCAACGCTACGCTCCCTAGCAACTCCTAATATTTGGTATTGTATTGAGGATATCTACTATTATAGTCACTGAGAGACAAGCAAAAAATATATTGTGCATTCTTGATATAAAATGCAACATTAACTATATTTTTTCTCAAGTCCTTGCGTCTTTATTCTGCTAGTCCCCAGATTTTTGTATAAGCATGTTTTCTTTCATTGGGCATTTTATTGAAAGAATGAATTTTAATCTGAGGTAACTACATAAACATGAATGAATACTCCCTAACTAAATATTCTCTAAGGAAGAACTAACATAGTTGATTAATTCATTAATTTCTGAAGCTATGTAGAGGTGATTTTGATGAGATATGACTGTGAAGACTGAATTGAAAAGTGTTTATTTTGATGTGGTCTTTATAAAATATGTTCCGGGTAGGGGGAGGGGAGGTGGGATGTGCAATTAATTTTCAAACAGGGAATATCAGAAGAATAAACTACAGAATATTTCAGTAAGATACATTGTAGTCAGCAGAGACTTGTGGAATTTACTCAAGAATACTGAAAGAGCTGACTGCAGCAGTATCTGAACAGCTACCACCTGTATTTCAAAACTAACAATGCCAGTGGTTGTTCTGACAGTGTCTTGCTTGGAAATGCAGTAATCAGTAGGAAAAATATCACATAACATGGGCCAGTGCTGTTTTCTCATATATACACTAAAAAAGTAGATAAAATTATTAAAGAGTCACACCTCAGCTGTTTAAGTTGTCATTATTGATGCTCTGTCAAGCAAGAGAACCCTTGAACCAGATTTTTCTGATTCTAGCATTATTCAGTTTCTTTAAATTTCAACTGATAAACTACACTTCCAAAATTTGTCAATATTGTTCACCTTCCAGATGACACCAAGTTTGTGTTTTCATAGACCAGAGGGCAACAGTATCTTGGAGAGATACCTTGAAAATTATAGAAAATTCAATAAAGACAAAAGTTTAATGTTATACTTGGGAAGGAAAAGTCAAGTGATGGATAACTGGGTATGCAGTGCTACTCCAGGAAAGGATCTGCATATCTCTGGGATGGCATAGTGTTATGATATGTAGAAGGTGGTGATCAGTCATTGTTTGTTCTGGTCAGAAAAGGGAAGGATATGAGGAAGAATAATGCAATTAATCTGCCAGTGATTCCAACTGGGACTTAGGGGAAATCTTTTGAACTCTAAGGATACTTAGGAATTGGAGTAGCCGTGGCATGGGTTGTGAAGTTTCAATTTTCTTCTTTGGTCTGTCCATGATGATCTGGGTTAACCAACCAGAAGCTGAAAATGAATGGAGTGAGCTCATAATTCCCTTCTAATCTTTCATTGTGATTTGATTTATTTTATGTGTGGGACTTTATTTTTTAATGTACCAAGGAAGTTAGAGACTGTGTCTGTCCCTTTCAGAGGTTGTTACATATTTGGAATATTTTAATCCTGGACTTTTACTGAAACCTACCAGTAGCCAGTAGCACTAAAGAGTAACACTTATAAAGCTGGTTGAAATTTGACCACAAAACTGTCCAGAAAATAGAAACCCAGAGATTGTGCCTTATTTTAGAAATGGAAAAATATTCCATGTGATACTTCCAAACCTAAATGCAGGATACACAACTTTAAGGGATAAAGGAAAAAAATGTTTTTCATTGAAAACATTCTGGAAAAGTGTAGTTGTAATGCACCTTGAAGATGGTATCCCATCCATCTGTCTGAAAATTGTGATTATTTTACAAAGCTGTGTAATAATATATATGAAACACTGTATTTTCTAGCAGTTACTTATTTATGTTGAATTTTATAGAGGAAAGTAACAATTTTATACGCTTTTTAAATGTCTTTGAGAAATAACTGAGATACTAGGAACTCTATCTTTTAAGAATTTTCAAAAGGTGCCAAATTATTTTTAAAGATTATTCAATCCATCTTTATAAAATTGTGTTAGAAACTAGTTGTGTATTGGTGTCCAAGTTAAATGAGTCAGACTCTAGAAAAAATACAGCTGGTATTAATTGAGGGATTTGCTACCAAAAGAAACATGCCCTTCCCTACTGTACTCTTGAACCTGGAAGTACAGATATTACAGTTCCCACACGCCCTGGCTTATAATGCTGAGTAGTCAGGTTTTTTTCTTTTTTTTTTTTGAATTTTCTTTTCTATTTCTTTTAAGTCATATGTGTAAGAGAAACTGACCTTTCAAAGTGGTACATTACTCTCCTGCTCATGCTGTAGAAAAGCTGAAGAAAGGTTTCCTTAGAGTATTCCAGCCAAGTAATATAATGTATGTATTCATCTAAACCTGTCACTAGTAGTTTTCATTGTTCATAGTTCCCTTCAGGACCTACATAAAAGCCCCACAATGTGATGTTGTAATCTCAATTGTAACTGAAAACTTGGTCATTTTCCCACTTGTTTGCCCTCAGTAATGTGTGGTTGGTGGTACTGTCTCTGTTTGCAGGGATGTCTCGTTGTTCCTTGCCTTTTTAAGTGCGCTGCTTATGTTTCCTTCGTGGTGGAAGGAATCATCATGGCTGCTGTGCGGACCCGTGCTGCTCCTCTATGCAGTCTTTAGAGTGTGGGGCACCTGGAGGACAGCCAAGCTGCAAATGTCCCTTCGAAAATACTGTATCCAGCTGGAAGAAACAGTGGCTAATAGCCGAGCCTTCACTAATCTTGTGAGGAAAGCTCTACGACTCATTCAAGAGACTGAAGTGATTTCCAGAGGATTTACCCTGTGAGTCTGTATTTCACTTTATTTAATACACAAATCCATTCAAACCAGCTGCTGTCTAACATTGTCTTGTTACACTGTCTCCCATAACAAGTGGAACTGCTGAAAAACATAATACTTAAAGGTTTAATTTACATGAAATAGTATAATTACCATTCATACTAAAGGTATGAATTCTAACAACTCAGTGTTAAAACCCTGCATCCTGAAGGTGAATTAAGTCTCAAAAAACTCACATGCCTTTGAAATGTCCTGCATTGCTGGCAATGAAATATATGAACAAATGGACTTTGAACTAAGCGAACTATTTTGGAGAGTCATTTCGAGACTTTTTTTATCTTACATTACCAAATTGATGTAAATAAACTGATCTGCAGGTAATCACTTATATTTTAGAAAACAGGATGACATTAAAACCATTCTATTTTTATTTAACAAATATGTCTGAAGTAGTGAGAACACAGTAATCAGCAAAAACCATCAAACATCATTTGCCATCTCAAGTAAAGTTAACATTAGTCTTTTTCATGCAATTGTTGAAACATTTAGATTCTTAAATTAGTTATGTTGAATTTGTGTCTCTTCCACTTAAGGGATGCAAAAGTGTTTCTGATTAGTTTTGCTGATTTGCTATGTGGAAGGACATCAGAAAGTGTTCAGTGTATGCAGTGATTCCAAAACCAACAGGGCTGTGTTTGTGCACTCTCATTGCTGTGGATGCTTTTGCATTGAACCACCTATGATGAATCCATGTGTGCCAATTCCTCTGAAGGCTAAAGGAGGTGGGAAACACCAACACCTAAAATACAATCAACTTTCTAAAAAAACCCAAAAGTTCCCTTGTGGGCAACAAGATGTTTATCTGCACCAGACCAACTATTCTACATTCAGACATGTCCTTACATGCAAGTGTGCAACTTAAGACTTAAAATTCTGGATTAATTTTTTAGCTTGCGATACTGTCAGTGTATTTCACTGAAGAAATGTTTCATTCTCCCTTTGGAATGCATAAGCATGTCTTCATTCTGCCTAGCTATGTGGTTTTTGTTTTGGTCTCGATTTTTGCTGAAGAAGCATATACTTGAGCAATAGGCAGTCTTATCTTTGCAAACTGGTTCTTAAAAGAAATTATCGTTCGGGCTTGTCCAAATTACAGATGAGAAAAACATTTGGATTTTTGCCTAAGTTTAAGCAAACGAACTCGTGGTCAATGTCTAAATTGCTGCTGCCTTGTTCTTTTACTACATATCTTAGATAACAGATTAACAAAAAACAGACTGGTCTTTAAGCTGATGCTTGATCCAATAGCTTCTTTACTTGAAACTTTGGCAAGCTTTTCAAAAGACTTTGGTATATGGATGGAGTGGGAGAAGTCTGACTGTGCCAGCATCCTCACTGGAACAACTGTACAGTATAAAGAAGTCAGTGCTGTACAAATTTTGGGGTGGTTTAGCCCAGAGGAAGTTCTAACTCCAGAGTGTCCTTTTCTGCATATGTGCAAGAGAGGCTGCTGCACAGGGCAGTGTGAAATTCTTTGCCTTGGGTATGATCCAAAATGCTACTTTTCTCTTTTTTTTTTTTCCTAGAATTTTCTACAGTAAACCTCCGTAGAACAAAGTTTACTATATTTTCCTATATTAGGGCTATCAAAATCTGAGTGCTTATTCAGAAAGAATCTCATGGCAATAGAAATGGTTGCATTTGAAAAGTTACTGAGTATCTTCTTGTGTTAATTTACACCCTTGAAGAATGAGATTTCAATTAGGTACAGCATCCTGGTCAATGTTAAATGTGCAGTTGTTTTTAGGTACTGGTAACTCAGCATAATTTGGCCTGTGCCTTGATCATATTGTGAGTGGAAAGGTACTGAAACTGTCATTTAAATAGTGCCAAGTTCAGACTTTGACTGGTTGTACTTAGCTAAATTCTGATGGGGCAAGTCCAGGTCTGCAGCTTCGACCTGAAATTCCTCATGTTCCACTGCTGGTTTTCCTCCCCATGACACCATCCATTGCTGTTCTCATAGGCTAATTTACACATCCATTGAAATATCTATGGCTTTGCTTTATTCTACCTTATTTGCCCCTTATTAATTGATACTGGACTGTCTCTGTAAATGGTAGATTATTACTGATGAGGTTTTATTCAGTTCTCTATAGGTTTAAGTGGTTTACTACTGTGTGGTAGAGACTGTTATACTCAAATAGATAGTCAAACATCCTTTTGCCTTCATTCCCCTTCCACCCAGTCAATCTGACTACAGCCACAGAGATCAGGAACTAAGAACTTGAGCTTGGATTAGATGGCCTCCAGTGGTCCCTTCCAGTCTTAACTATTCTGTGATTCTGTAATCCTGTCAGGCTCTCTTATATTAGCTGATCTCAAAGACAACTTGATATTCTGATTCCAACATGGGATTTGGAAGTGTTTAATGCTCTGTTGGAATTTCAGGTGTGTCTGCATGGTACCAGCTCTGTGATGCAGAGATGGCCAAGACCTCACCTGGGTAGGAACATAGGAACAGATTGTTCAGACAAGTGGTGACTTACCCATCCCTGGAAGTGTTCAGGGCCATGCTGGATGGGGCTTTCTGGAGTCTGGTGAAAGGTGTCCAGGCCCAAGGCAGGGGGTTTGGAATTAGAGCATCTTCATGTTCCTTTCCAACCCAAACCATTCTGTGATTCTGTAAAGATAAATGAAACACTAGAAATCTGGGGTTATGACATGCCTGACAGAAAGACATATAATAGATTCTCCTAATTTGAATTAGTAGAATAAGAAAGATTTTTTTTAATAAAAAGCACTGAAACAATCCATTCCAGAAGGAAAGCAGATTGTTTTGCTGAATATTGGCAGTACGTGCTGTGCATGAGTTACACTATATTTGTTCTTTATAGGAATTGGAAAAGTCTTCGTTGCTGTAGTAGAACGTAGATCTCTGTCTCTTTTTTATGGTAGAAGAATTTTGCTCCTTTTCTTTGAGCTTTTTCTTTGAGTTTTGCATCTGACAATTCACATGGGCTTGGGTCTGCAAAGTGATGTGAGAGTTTATACATAAACACTTCCAGTTGTTACTTTCAAAAGCTAGGGAAAGGTTAGAGATTGGCATGTACTGCATTACATGCTGTGTTCCCTAGTGAAAGATACAGCAAGGCTAACATTTTAAATTTACATTTAGAAATGGAAATGAACACAATTTGTTTTTATTTTTTTCAGATTTTAAAGTAGTTTATAAGATGTTATATAAACCATTTTAATAACACATAATTTAAAATGGTATGCAGATGAGCATTTCAATGAGCATATTCAATATATGGCATTATTTGGCATGAATCTGCCTGTGTTAATGGTGTTAGACATACTGATATATGGTTCCAGCCTTGCTCACTGGGTGGGCTGCTCTGGTTTTCATATTTGATAGTGAAGGCCACAAGCTATTTCCCCTCCCAGTCAATGTGCAGCACAGTCCAGCTAAGCACATGGAGCAGGACAGACTGACACTGCTGACATTCCCCTAGCAGTGTCAGTCTGCTGACTTGGTCAGCTCTTTAGTCAGATGGACTACAGAAATAGTTCCCAATGCAGCAACCCACCTCAGGCTTACCAGTACCCTGTATGCTTTTCCCTTTTAAGTGACTGCACATGAAATCACCTCTTCACTGTTTCCTGGGAAAGATGAGAGCAGAAGCAGGCTTCCAGTCCCCAAACAATTAATCACAACTGATTGTCCTGTTGTCCAGACTATGTTCATTCCTGAGTTGATTCTAGTAAAAACAGTCCCAGCAAGAAGAGTGCACCTAGGCTCTTTCCAGAGTCTCAGTCACAGGTTTGACATCAGATTGTATATGAAGAGATACAGCTGGAGCTAAAGTTCCACAGACCTGTTCAATGTTCAGCCAGGTCACAATTCATTTTATTTCCAGATGACGCGATTTCTTATAGTGCTAAAGCCACTCTGAATTATGTTCTAATAGGCAAATGCCATTGTTTCTTTAAAATGGTCTATTCACCTGAATAGCTGGACCCAAATGTATTTTCCAATATGCTTGTGTGGTGTATACATTTAATGTGTTTACCTGTCAAGACTCACAAACACAGCTGCCATTCATTGCATGATGATAAAATCGATTTCACCTCTCAAATAATATTTCTCTTCACCTAGAAAACTTTCTGCATTAGGAAGCTTAAAAGAATACAGTGTTTTGCATGAAAAGCTATATATTGGCACCTTTTTTTTTTTGCAACAATTATTGAAAAATAAATTTGGATATAAAGAGGTATATGTTAAAGACATGTTTATTAAAATTTCCAAAGCTGATAGTGGCTTGTAATGGTTTTGTATCCTGATTGAAATAATGTTATGTCTACCATTACTGTACCATTTTGGAAAATTTTAGAGAAAATAAATGTGCTCAGGAGTTTTGCCACAGCTCAGATGAGAATAGATTTAGGCTGTTTACTGAGGAATCCTGGATACTGTCTGAAATTTTGATTAAATACATCACTGATATGATCAGGTTTTTTTTTACTCTCATAGTTACTGAGTGATTTGAAAAAGCTTTCTAAATAATGAAATAGGCAAACTGATGTACTATTCTTTAAAAATACTTTAGGACATCTGTACAGTTGTATCACATTTTACTTTTCAAGTTTGCTTGACAGGGTCAGTGCCGCTTGCCCATTTAATAAAGCTGGACAGCATCCTAGTCAGCACCTGATTGGCCTTCGGAAAGCCGTGTATCGATCCGTCAGAGCCAACTTCCGAGCTGCAAGACTGGCTACTCTGTACATGCTGAAAAAATATCCTTTCTGTCAAAACCCACCAGTTCAGGTAGTCCATGCTGCCTACCTGCAGTCTTGCCAATGTTTAGAGTCAGGATGTCTAGAAACTTATAATATCTAATTATGTATCTAAACGAGGGAAATAAAAGGTAGCTTAGTAAATTGGGGCTCGTGTTTGGTTTGAAACATGATTAAAATTTTCCTTTTTAAGTACTGTGCAGTGTGAGATAAGATTCAGTGCTCCGAAAACATTGAATCATTATTGACATCCATGCTTTTGGTGTAAGCATTGACGATGTGTTCCCTGCCCTTCGATATTTTGTTTTATAATTCCTCTTAGCCCAAAATACCCTTGCACCAAAATATTTTCTTCTCCAAACAATATGGCCTTTCACTCAACATTCCTGTGTTCAAAGGTAAGTTGGTTTTCTCCTACCAAAATTAACTGCAGCAAATTAAGCTTTTGTGTTAATATAGATCTCAAATATGTTAGAAGGAGATCAGTCTGATAAACCTGTGACAGAATTAAAAATTTTAGGTTACAGCTTTATTCATGGTGATACAAATTGCATAAATTTTATATGTTATCATTCTCACTTCTATTCAGTAGAACTAGAAGTTCAGCAATATAGAAGATCAGCTTGTGGCTAGTGTACCCTCTTTTAGCTAGATAGCTGCCTTCACTGACTAGAGTTAAATACTTTTGCCCTAATTAAAATTTGTTCCCGTATAGAAGAGAAAATATGCAGTCATCTTTTAGCAGATAGTTGTGTCAAACTTGGTAGACCAGTAATTTAATGAGATAGAAAGTCATATTGCTTACATTTTGTGTGGAGGGACAGTTGGGTACTAGCAGAAATAGCTCAGCATTTTCTTACACTGTTCTTGCTCTGATTTGTTCATGTCGGTAGGAGTGCATTGCTCAAAATCGCAGAACAAAATGCCACAGAAAAGAGCATTTCTCTTTTAGTTGAGAATCTAAGGTTAATAGCAGGATGCAATGGCTGAAAGCCTAAACTAGAAATCAGGCACTTTGGGTTAAGTATTTACAGGATGTCGTGCAGACCAGTTCAAAAACTCTCTGCACTGTCCTCCATTGAATTGTGTGGTAACTCAGGCATGCTAGCTGCTTAATACTTTTGTTCTTAAGAGCCTTGTGGGTTCTGCATCATGGGAATCTGATGTAATTATATACAAGCTGGATGGAGGAAATCTTGTAGCTTGTATTACTGGCTGATGTTAATAATGTTAATAATCTCATCCTCAACTGATGCGAATGGTCTGATAGGCCATTTCCTTTGAACTATTTTGATATGTAAGACCTGGGCATTGGAGCATGTAAACTTAAAAAGCTTGGATTTTGTTGTGAGGTGATGTTCTTTGCTGTCAAGGCATAAATAGTGTTAGTTTTTTATTAGTGATAATACCAGACACTGGATAGCAGTATTTTAAACCGAGTGATATCTTACCCCATTAGAATGGAATGCATATAAAATGCATTCTATGTCTTTGAGATGCACTGAGAACAGGGAAATTTGCAAATTTCCTGTAGTAAATCTAGTAAAAACTTGTTCCTTCTTCTCTGTAAAGATTTAGTTATTGCATCATGAATTGTTAGAAAAACACATACCTTTAACTAGGGAAAGTTCATACAAGAAACAAAAAGTAGTACCCTCTTGAGATTATAAAATTCTAAATTGCCATGCTGGAAGGTCTGAGTAGAGACACTTGGGCATTTTTCAGTGCAATGTTTCTTCCTTGACCAGCCAGCTCTTCATCATATGCTTAGCTCACCCCTGGTGAGCAGGCAAGAATTTTGTAGAAGAGCAGCTAGGTTTTCCCTGTGAGGCCCTCCTGATAGGTCTTTAGATGGGAATGTGCTTTTGAAGACTAAAGTGTGAATGTTAAATTGCTACATACAGGAATACATTAGCATTCTTGTTACTTTAGAGGTAAGTAAGAGTGTCTAACCTGATAGAGGTTAGACAGTCACTGTACAGGCATTTTACTCTGGATTTGACAGTTCATTATTAAGTAGCATTGCCTTCTCTTCTTTCAAACCAAAAAGGCATGTAAGTTAGACAGATGAATGAAATACTTTCACAGAAACAGAAAATTTTACCTAATCTAAGATAGTTAGGCTTTAGTATTTTGGCTTTAACAGAAGGCATTAAGGCTAAAAATACCGCTAGATCAAAGTGCACGAAGGAAGTGTGTTCCTGTATATTATGGTGTGTATATGTTTAAACTTTCTAAATGTTTGATCCTTAGGATGCTAAATGGGGGCATGGGATCAGTTCTCTGCTTTCATCTGTCAGATAAGAAATGGGAGTGAAAGGGCTGCAATAGAGGAGGCCAGGCAGGAGGTGCAGGAGGCCACTGGGAATCCCTGGCTGAGACACAGTATGGGTAAGCGGCTCCTTGGTCAAAGCTCGCATTTGAGATGTTGCCTGCAATTTCTTTTTAGCGTGACTTAGGAATCTATGTGTGTCCAAACTGCTTTTTGTGGCATTCATACTGTTGGAAATTCATGTTGCAGGAAGAAGCTAACAAGAAGTACAAGTAGTTTCCTAGATAAGTGGTCCTGAAGGGTTTTGATCTGAATTTTCAATTTCTGATGGAGTTACCATCCCCATCCTGTGTGCTCCCTCTGCTGGGCATGCTGTCAGGTTAATTTAGAGTAGACACTACTTACATGAGGCAGCTACTGGTGACAAAAATAGTATTCTGATCCTAATTAATTTACATTGCAGGGTTTTGTCTGAACACTTCTTCCTTTCTGGACATTAGGGATAAAGGAGAGAGAAATGTGGTTTTTTTAGATCCTGGGCACTTTGCTTTACTGTTTCCTGGGGCACAGAATCGTAATTTTTCATGCAATGTTCTTCTGCTTCACTGGTAAATGTCTCTTGAGCAAATCACTTTTGCAAGTTCAATCCTATGAGAATTTAGCACATGGAAAATTTGGGTGTGAAAGTAGATGGAATTTGTAGCCTCCCCCAGAAAACACTTTAGTTGGGCAAGAGACAAGTACTTCTAATTGGCTTTATGTGCAAGAGATGAGAGCATTCAGTTTCTAGATGAAACCATAAATGAAAAAAAAAAAACTTATTTTAAATTAAGACCATATTTTCATTAATGCTGTACAAATATATATATATTTGTGTGGAACAAATGTGATTTTGTACCTAGGGCCATAAGTTTACGTTTCTGTTTTAAAATTAATTTTACTGTTTCATGACTGGGTAACTATCAGAAAATATGCAAAAATATTGAACTGTTCCTCGCCAGCCTGAGGTTAGCCTAAAATTATTACTATTTTAAAAGAAATGCTGCCTAGTCTATGAATTATTTTATCTGTCTTCTGGTATCAGAATATATATTGGGCTTGTTTCCTACGTTTTAAGCACTTTTGAGGACTGAAAATGTACATTTTCCTACTGAGATTTTAAATGTGCTGATTGGTGTTGATAGATACCAGTTTGCCACTCATCCTGTCAAGATAATAATGTCTTTACAGTGATGTAATCAGTAAAGTTAATGGTATGATAGTCAGGAAGCTCCTGTTCTTCACAGAGCTCTCTGAAATGTCAAAGACCTTTTACTGTAAAGACTTCTGAGCAGTCCATCCACAGACAGACCTCTCAGCGAATTCATATCCTGAGTTTAGTCTACAACACAGGCTACCTGTAAAAATTGCACAATTGTTCTCTTTCCTCTGTTAATATCTGGTTTAAGATTGACATGAACTATCTCTTGGAAACTTAATATTTAAAAGTAAGCTGTTTCACTCATTCAAAAGGGACCCAGGGATTTTTCATCAATCTGTTTTGTTTCTTTTTATGTGTTTGTATTTTGACTTAGGTGTTTTGTCAGTATCTTATATCTCATTCTTCTAAGAGCCTTTAAAACCTGTGCTTCAAATTAGGATTGCAAAACTCTCAGTTAAACAGGATTCAGGTGGATTTGGGATGAAAGTATGTGCTTTCATAAAAACTGCCTGGATTAAGAAACCTTATTAAGTATTTATTTATTTTTCTGTGTGTTTAATTGCAAAAGTGGCTTTGTTTACCACCTTAACTCCAACTAAACTTACCCTCTGAACTCGGAGAGTGACAACGTGACCAGCTACATCTGTGTGGTCCCCTTTAAGGAGCTGGGTCTGGGACTGAGTGAAGAGCAGGTCTCTGAAGAGGAGGCACACAATCTGACCGATGGCTTCAGCTTGCCTGCACTCAAGGTAAGCTCTCCTAGAATGCAGCCATGCAGGCTTCTGGTGAAAATACTTCTGTTGTCATGAAGTCCTGTGGCTTGTACATCCTAGCCTGTAACAACACACTGAATTGAGGGTAAGGTATAATCAATCAGGCTCTTATCATGTGTTTGTACATTTATCTTGTACTTGTGATTTCTTTGTGCATGTAGAGAAGTTACTCAATACAACATGAGGATATTTTTATGCAAATCATAGAAGTTCAAGTCAGTGTTCTATAATCAGCTTGATCAGTGCCCTTAAACATTACTTTTTGCTCTCCGATTTCACCTGATACCAGCTGAATAAAATAATTTCCAGATTTTTTTCAGATAAATTCAGAGAAATTATTTTTTTATCTAATCTCTTGACATGAATAAAAAGAGAGACATCGGAAATCACAAATTAGTTGTAAAAGCCAAAGGGAGTAGCTGAATTTAGTCACACTGAGGAGTAGAAATCATAAGCTTGGACCCCTGCTGCCGTGAGCCAGTGTGGCTCTTTGATCTTTCAAAAACTTTTAACTGAACAGTGACAACTGTATAATGGCCTTTTTATCTATTTTGTTTTAAGATGTTAGGTAGTTTTTATTTGCATGAGTCAACTGGAAGGAAGATCTCATTTGAATGCAAGCCTTCGATGCTCTAATGGTCCTTCCCCTTTAGCATTGTCTTTTTATGGAAAATTCCATTATTATATGACTTCTGTGTTTCTCTGGGGTTGGTTTTCATTGCATTTTTTTCTCTTAATTTATAGACATTGACTTCTTTTGTTCTGACAGTAAATGTTACCAGTAATAGTGATTATTAAGCTTTGAGAGAATGTCTAATTAGTTGTAACCTAAGAGCTACAATAAATAGCAGCTTTTGGGATTTTTTTTTCTTGCATTTCATTAGCTGAAGTTCTAATTGCAACCATGTAAGCCTGCTATTTTACCCATTTCTTTCTAAGCACAAGAAGGCAGTCAGAGGTGCCCAAGCTTGTAAGCTAAGCCTTTGTTTACCTGCAATTTGCAGTAATTTAACTGAATTCTTGTTTTAGTTAAACTGGTTAGGATGCTTTCTGGATCACAACAACTAGTAAATCTCAATTTATAGTAAGTCATAACAGCCAGCAATTTAGGCTGAGTGTGGTATAGTTGAACCAAGCTAAATTAACATAAATCAGTCCTAAACAGATTCCTGTATAGGTATAACATACTTTGATAACCTTGGGACATATTTGTGTGGTGAACTTTGGATGTATGTCCTCTTCAGTTTTTTTTCACTTTGAGACAATGAGTCTTTATATTAAAATGCAGGTCATGCTAAGCCATATGAGAAATGTAGCATGTGTCTTCTGGCTACCTTGTCCTTGAAGTAAAGCAATTTAAAGAATAAAAAAGTTTCCCTTAAGAAAAAAAATACCAGTTTAAGCTGAGGAGGGCCAATTGGATATTTTGTGTGTCAGCAAAGATCATCAGTAGTTATTGGCAGAGCAAGCTGCTTGCAACCGTAAATACATCTGGAATTTCCTTTTCTCTTGTCATTGTGCCTTTTTTCAGGTAGGTTTTTGATTATTATTATCAGTTCTTGAAGTCCACTATTTCTGTGTGCTGCTTTTTACTGCCTGTGATTTATGGCTGGTGGAAGGGATTGGTCTTATTTTGTGCTTGTTGCAGCATGAGCTTTTAATTTTTTATCCAGGGCACCACACGTTCAGGGACGTTTGAGTGATGCTGCCCATTTGTTTGCTTTGTATTTTTACCAAATCAGTCTTGCATGTGTGCCCCAAATTAATTTCATGTCATTAATGTATTTTTTTTCTCATAAGCATTTTTTGTAAATTGAAATTTCTTTTTTCTTTTACCTTATCAGTTTGCATCCAAGTGTTTTTGACATGATGAGTAAATGTTTTGTCTTCCTTGGTCTGGAATGCTTGTGAACAAACTTCAGTCTGCACCTCATAATCACCTACAGCTGATCCCTTTTAATAAGGGCCATTATTGCAGAGAAAAGTATCATAACCTTTCCTTTTCATTTTAGCCATAAAAGGTGTTGCTGTGCTGTCATGGTCTACTGAGCAAACTTCTCTAGACTAAGGAAAGTTATTTTCATTTCATTGGAAGTGGAAGTTCTCAAGAAATTGAAATTTTGGGCTGCCTTGCTCCCAGATAGACTGGCCTCTTTAGTACCATATATAACATTGTGAATCAATCCATTTCTTAAAAGCTTTCCTTCCTTAGTGGTAATTGTAGATTTTTCACTTTGGCTGAAAAAAGAAATAAGTTAGCAGCTCAACTTTCTTCAGATGTAGAATGTTTTTTTGTTGAAGTACAGTGCAATTAGGCTCATGTTTCAAGGCTGGGTGTGGGGCAATGTAGTAGTTACTAGATTGTAGAAATGACAGCTTGGCCTCATAAAAGCAAAAATGTCTTTGCTGCCACTGGAATTTTGGCAGCCCTTTATAAGCTGTAGGGTATGTGGAGATTATAACAAATAACGAAACTGGCCAATGGGAATACGAGGTTTTGGATCTGACAACTTTCTGAGCGTAATTGCATTTAATATCCTTCATCAAGGAATTAACAGTCACCTAAGGTTCACAAGGTCTGAACCTCATGTGCTCTGGAATACCCTTCAAAAACAGTCAGCAGATTTTTGCAGTTTTTCAAAGTTCCTGTTGCTGGCCGAGGAATGTTTCCCATGGTGTATCTGTACATTTACTTTGGAAGCTGCCTGCCTTCCCAGGTGCACAGAGCTAACTGTACCCTGTTTTGCAGGTCCTCTTTCAGCTCTGGGTAGGGCAGAGTTCAGAATTTTTCCGGAGGCTGGCGCTGCTGCTGTCCCCAGCCAACGCGTCCCCCAAGCCCTCGGTGTCCCCGGAGCGGCTGCCTCACCACATCCTGTGTGATGTGACCCAGGGCCTACCTCACACCCACGCTGCCTGCCTGGAGGAGCTCAGGAGGAGCTATGAGTTCTATCGCTACTTTGAAACTCAGCATCAGTCGGGCTTGCAGTGGCCAGCCAGGAACAAGCAGGAGTCCAGGGAGCTGAACAGTCTCCAGACAGCGGTACGCAGCTTGCAGCTTCATCTCAAGGCACTGCTCAATGAGTAAGTTTACACATCAATTTAGAGAGTGTGGAAGGCTTTGGGCTTGAAGTTCTTTGGGTTGTCAGCTTGGATCCCCAACTAAAAGCCAAAAAGGCAGATACATAATCTTTGCAATATTAACCATACACACTGTGGGCTTGAAGATCCCTGGTTTACTATGGAATCTGATACTTTTCCTGGATATTCTTACAGTATCTGGTGAAAACTTGAAGATAGGATTTTGCCTTGCTTTTGTCACTCCTTTAAAAAAATGTGAAAACATAACTATCTTCCATTGATTTTTCAACATATCAAATGCTTTATAAGAACAGTCACCTCATAGTAAGTACCTAGTAAATATCCTTAAAGATTTTTCACTGCCTTGGTGAAACAGTTGAGACTGTTCTACTTCTTTAATCTTACATATAAGAATTACTATAACAAATGCAGGTAAGCAATGTATCTTGATGTATTAAAAAAAATACTTTGATTTTAAAATTTCAGCGCATCTTTGAAGAATTGACTGAGTTAGGTTCTTAAAACTTGAAGAAAAATAACAGTATATTACATTAAATTCTTGAAAGAATGGTGAAGTCAAATATTTATTATTATTTACTGCTGTTTGTCTCCTCATCACTTAGGGTAATAATTCTTGAGGATGAACTTGAAAAGCTTGTTAGCACTAAGGAGACACCCGAGTTGACAACAGAAGCCCATCAGGTTCTGGAACAAAAACTAAAGTTTATTCAGCCTCATATCCAAGCAAGCAACAGCTGCTGGGAAGAAGCTATTTCTCAGGTGGAAAAAATGAGTGGAAGAAACCCAAATAAAAAAGGTAAATGTGAGAGATTAATTTAGCAGCTAATGGGATACATTACAGAGATGATGTGGTCAAATGGATCAATGACAGTGTCCAACCTGTGTATCAGAATTTCAGCTGAAGAAGGTCTTAAAACCATACACTTTGAAAATCTGTGTTCTTGTATCAGACTTTTTCACTGTGATGGCAAAAAATGCAAACATATTAACTCAGTCTGTTAGACCTGTGGATTCAGATGGTTACATTTTCAGATGTAGACTGATCATGGCTTTTTGCCTTTGACTGAATCACCCTTGAAGGGGTAGGATTTTAATGAATTGCCCTCAAGATCTTCATTTATTTACTGCATTTAAATTATGCCAGGAATTGAAATTATAAGGGTATTGTCATGAAACTTTTTTGACAATCACATTTCCTGTAACATTTTAAATCATGGAGGACATGTTGAGCATATAATACCCACTTACCTTCTCTTTCAAAGAGAGAGAGCTAATCTTTGGTGTTCTTAAAAGTCTCAGTGAGCAGCATATCCCAGCATTTTATTTTGTTCTCCCTCTCCTTAGGATCTGTACTGCCCATGCTGTTCTTGTGAAGCATAACCAGCTTAAATAACTGAAGTGAAATTAGGCTCTCCTGATATGGAATTGAACATGTAATTTGTTATCTTTCTTTTTTCCAGGAGCATTTTTTACTGTCCTAGGAAGGCACAGCCCAGCATCTGAAAAATGCTGGTAATGGAGACCACACTAGGAAAATTGGGGAGGGAACTTGGGGTATCAGCAAGTTACCTACAGAAATCCAAATCTGAAGTGCGCTATGCTTTTAATGATCTATACCCATACTGAGTATCCAGCAGATGGATAAACATTGCTGTGGGCCTAGAGACAGGCAGGGCGACCTTGTTTGTGCTTGTATCAGAACTGGGAGCACTGGGAAACTTCTTGCAGGCTCTGTGCAGGTCCAGACATGGTATAAACAAACTCCTGTACTTTGCGTGATAGTGCAGTCTTACAGCTTCCCCCTCAGTGCTGTGTTAAACAGCCTGTGAAGGTGTTAGCTGTAGTACATTTGCATGTGCTGACCTGTTGTGTTTTGTTGATGCCCTCCACAACCTGCAGTTCCACTGATCTTTTTCCCCCTTTCCTTAAAAGTTCTTTCTAGACTGCACGCCATAGTATTTTTAGTTATTTTAGTTTTATTTTTACTTCGTGTATAAATTTCACAGCAGGCCTTTTTATTATAACTTGCTTCCTTTTAAAGTTCAGTACAAAAATAACCTCGTGTGTGATCTGAAGGAAGGGATTGCATGGGAAATAAAAAAATAAAATAATCCTTCACTTTTACCCAGTGGCTTTCCTGGAAATGTGCTGGGCTTGAACCTCTATTTTGCAACAAGTTTACTGAACTGCTCTACAGGAGCTACTTTAAATTGTTTTGCTCACTGAAAACTATTTTTATCTGACAACATTTGACTTTCTTGATATATTTCTAAGCCATCCAGCTTCTGTGAGTTGACCTTGTCAAGCTGTACATGAAATCAAGCTGAATTATTTTGCTGTCTTCCTACAAATTTTAACAGCTGGTCTGTCACTCATGTGATGTAAATTACTTCAATAAACTGTCTCTTTTTTTTTTTCAATACTTTCTGAAAACTGTTTGGGGGAAGATACCTTCCTGTTAAATTAATACAGCAGCTCAGCACAGCTTTTATGTTTATGCATTATTATCCTAAAACTAAATTAGTCTTTTGACAAGAGCTGTTTCAAGAACCCCATGAGCTTAGACCCCATTGTGTCTAAGCAGATGCTGAGTACTTTTCCTGCAATAGATGTTTAGTTCAACTAACTAGTTCAGCCAGTAGAGCATCTGTATAACGAGGTGAGTCCCCTTCAGCAAGCAGTACATGCTTCTTGCCCTGAATCATTGTATCAGACCTGGTTTCTTACAGGTACATTAAACAGCCAAAGCAAAGCCTTTCAGGATAATAGTTTGAACACTCACACCCTCATGTTAGCCTGTTGGTAGTGGTGACACACTTACATTTTAGCATATAGTTCCTTCAGGGAATGCAATTTGGCTTCTTCCTTTACATGATTTGGTGTATTTCTAGAATCAGGGCCTTTATCACTGATCCTGTCAGGTACAGAGCAGAGCCTCAGAACAAGTGGGGCTTTAGTACATTGAAGGGAATTCACCTCTATTTAAATTCCTTGGGAATGATGGATCTGTCATTCATTTACATGCACATCTTTGGTCAATTCCTAGAACTTTCAGCTTCTTCTCTTTATTCTTTCACATTTTTTCATCACCGATTAAAATTAGCTAATATTACAGAATGGAATACTCTTTATGGCTAGTTACAGCATTGTATTAATGTTCTTTGAAACAATGGCCCTTTAAACTGTTTAAATTACATCCTTTTTACTTTTTAACTGTCTCTGTCTTTGCAAATGTACACAGCTTTTTCAGATATTTATAAGAGCAAGGCTGTGGTATTCTGCTGTAATCTCACCATCCCTAAATGTTCAGTGTATAGATGAGAAATGGAAAATAGGGTTAGGTGGGGCTTGGCAAGGTCATCTTACCCATTTCCCCTCTCAAGGGTAAATTAGTATTTGTTAGTAAATGTTGTTTACCTGTTCCTAAAAATCTGTCTTTAGAGACATTCTACAATATTTCCAGGCATCTATTCCAGCACTTAATTCCATTACCAGTAGAATGTTATTACTGAAGTACCTCTTGTTGCAATTTAAAAGCAGTACTTCTGATCCACCCACAATGGAAATCAATAACCTCTTGATGCCTCTTACATTCTGGAAGATGATTATTATATTTCCTTCTGCTTTCTCTACATGACTCCCTGTGCTTCAGTTCTTCCCTGATGACTATACTTTATTTAGTCCTCTTGTAATTTCCAATGTTTTCCTCTATTCCCTCTAGTTGACCCACTGTGTTACTGAATAAAGGGGCCCCAGACTGGGCACTATGTTTAATCCACAGCCCATCAGTGCCAGAGCAGAAATGTTATTTCAAGTGTCTAATAGTCAGTGCTGTTGCTTGTATGTACTAGTTTGTAGTTTAGCTTTTTGCTTGCAGTGGAGTAGAGTTAATGGTGAGGTTCTTTACCTCTTTCTCACTGGTGCTCTCCAGTCAGTTATGAGATACTTGCACACTTGGCTATTCCAAAGCACAAAAATTTGCAGCCACTGTCACCAAACTTTTGAGTCTGAAGTCCATGTCTACCTGGGTTGTACCTCTGATTTTCCAGCATTATTTTTTATTCTAGTGGTGCCCTTCAGTATTCTTTCAGATTATCTTCGAACAACAGATTTAATGAGATGCAACACTTTTCTTTCACCCACTGAAAATACTGTAGAGTATTTGACTTGAGGTAAATCGTCACTCAGTGCATTCTGGTCTGAAAATGGTAACCATGCTATGATGATCCAAGAGGCTGTTGTGCACCTTCAGCACAGAAAATAACAACTTTTCATGGCCTTTGCATTTTGCATATAAGGATGTCATGATACTATGTCAAAAGTCCTACTGAAAACAAAATGCAGGATGTCTTTGGTTCTTTCTACACACAAGAGCTGTTACTGCATTGAAAAATTAACATCCTCTATTTTCAACAAATCCACACTGTTATTCGTCTCCTTGTTACCTCACAAATATCTTCCTGTAAAATTTCCTTAATTATTTCTTCCAATATTTTCCAGTTATTTGAAGCTGTTTTGCCTATTTTTTTAAACTTCCAAATGAAGTCTCTTCTCTGGTTTTACTGATACTGCTTGCCATCTGCAGGTTTTCAAAGTCTATAAAATTTCTGAGATTTGTTAGTTGAAGTGTTTCAGCCTAAGTTCCATTGAACCCAGCTTCCATCAAAACAGCCAAGTTACTTAAGTGCTCTCTAACAGTGTTTCAGTGTAACATAATCAGCCTTCTCACCATTTTTTCCATGTGTTTCAAAGCGAATCCTGCTTTTATAAAAATACCTGGTCCCTGCCTGAGTGAATCAGAAACATCCTCCAATAACCAATTTTATTTTTTTAAAATCCCTTTTCTTTTTTCCCCCAAAGGCAAAATTGAAGTTTCCTGTGACAACCTACAGCATACTACAGTACCTTTAACACAGCCTGCCATATACATAGAAAACAAAGATCCAATCCCTGAAGAGCAGGTAAAAAAAAAAAAAGGATCATTTAAAATAATAATTTGGGATTATTTGCTGTGTCCATTCTTTTTTTCAGTTGCTTGTGCAGTGACCTTGTTATCTTACCAAGACAGACAAGTAAGTGGCCAGTGCCACTTCAAAATTGGACTTGTAGAAAAAAATTGTGTATATCCCTTTTGCTGTTCCATGGGGAAGCATTCTCTATCCTGGAAAAAAGAGCACTAGTATTCATTTCTCATATATATTAGAAATGAGTGACCAAAGGAGAGCAGCAACTCAAGTCAGAGTAATAAAAAGTGAGAATTGCTAAAAGGCAGTATATGTAATAGTCCTTCTTTTGCCGGATAAACTGACATAGCTACAAAAGCAACAAGCTCGAGCACAAACCATCCTGCCTTCAGTTTGCTTAGTCTCTGCATTTTTTGGTATCTTTTTACTGTAACACTGAACAATTTTGTGTTGTTTGAGGAAATCCTGGGTGATGGTTGGGCTGTGTTGAAGAGAGGTGGGCCTTCTCCATTCCAGAACTGAGCGGCAGATGTGTTGTGAAAGCACAGTGAACATCCATGCTCTACTTTGTCCCTCCCTTGCTTCTCCCCCACATGTATTCTCTCTAGATGTGTTTCTGTATCAAAAATCTGGGACTAATTACTTTATTGAAAATTTGTTGTAACATAAATGCTGCTCTGTTTTTTTATGCTCCTAATACAAAATATTTAAAATTGAAAGAGAAGTTTGCTATTCTCTGTATCCACTTAATAAGTATTTATGTAAGTTAAATTAACAAGATGCCTGACTACCAAGAATTGGTTACAGTGTAAATAAACTGAAAAAAACCCCACATCAGCATTGCTTATTTCCACATGTAATTATGGAGAAATGGTCTCCCATTTTCAAGGTATATCACTTGATCCTATTTGTGTATGAAGGTAAATCTCCTTAATGAGTGGACTTGCTCCAAAATCATACGGGTATCACCAAGAGCAGTGTCAGCTCCACTGGCTCTGCTCAGACAGGGTTCCATTCTATTACTGTGGTTGGCTTGTGTGGGCATCATTGATCAGATTGTAGGATTAAGTCCACCCTGACAGTGAAAATCAAGAGTTTCTTCCTTTCTTTCTTTCTTTAGGAACTGGAAGCATATGTTGATTATTCAGATACAGATAATGAATACAAAAGGGAAGATTTTTACTTCTTTTCCCAAGAAGAAAGAGAAAGGCAAGAGCGAGAGAGACAGGAATCTAAGAGGGTGTTACAAGAATTGAAATCTGTCCTGGGGTTCAAAGCTTCAGAAATTGAAAGACAGAAGTGGAAACAGCTACTATTCAGTGAACATGGTAAGCATTTCTTTTGAAAATTAATTCCATCCTTAGAAAACATAGGTGTCTGTTTGCCATGAATTTCTGACTGTGTTAGAATTCAGACAGTGCTTTACTGTAGTAGTATCTTTGACAGAGCTGTGTGGTCTTAGTTGCCATTTCATCTCTTTATATTTTAGCAATCATTTTCCTATATATTGAAATTAACTCAAAGATGTGGGAATTTGGCTTTAAACAAAACACAGAGCTAAAATATTAAACACACAAAAATATTAAGACAGCATAAAGAAAGCTGTCAGGATATAAACCATGCAGATTGAACTGACTTTCTTTCATGGCTTTCCAGTAAATATGAATTTTTATCAGGCTGCATAAATAAATTACTTTTCAGACTTTAAAGAAACCAGCAGAAATTATCCCAGATGTACAAAAGTATGTAGGTTAAAGTAAAGAGCTAGACTTTGAAATATTAGAGAAATAAAATAGTAAAACTGGCTTTTATTTCCATGATAGAGTGAATACAGAATATGTTCACAACCTGCCCCCCACCCAGCTAGCCATTCTGACTTGTCCTAACAAGGACATGGGATTTTTGGTTTGTTTCAGGGGGGCTGGTGGGGGTTTCCACATAAGAGGTCAGCTCCAAACAAGTTGATATGTCTTAAGAACACAACATGAAGTCAATTGGAGATGATAGGTTGGATTCCTGAAGAAAAAAATATCATCTTAGTAGACCACTAGACTAAAGCAAGTTTTCCATGTCCTAGTACCATGATAATACTTCTTGCAGTCTGAGTAGTAGGTAGTTTATGGGAGTATAGGTAAGCTTTTGTTTCTGGTCCTTTGGGCTCCTGTTGAGTCATTACATGGAAGTGCTTTTGAAAAGGTCTGCTAACTTTTTAGTAGCTTCATTTCAATTTGTCTTAACACTGTAAAACAACATTCTTCTGCTGCAAATTCCCTTCTAGCCTTTCCCTAACCTCTCCCCTGCAAAAAAGTTCATTCTGTCAGTGGTTGTATTGTATCCAGCTGTTTCCCCTTCTCCCACCTTGTCCATACAACAGTTGTTATATAGCTGTGTATCAGATTTGGAAAGCCATGCTCTCAAAACTGATTAATTTCACCCTGTTTATTAATTCATCAACTCCACAAATTGGCCAGCTACCAATCTCAAGTATCTATTTATTTATTGAGAAATTTTGCCTTTCCAAATCCTTTGGAGAAAGTAGGCAAGAATTTTGCTCCATATGATAAGATTACTGTGCATATTCCTGTCTCTTCAAGCAAATGGGCAGAAATAAATAGCAGCATATTTTTTACAAGAGAGGGAAAGAGCTACTCCATAAACAACTGAAACGAGTCGAGTGCAGTGCTCCTTTGGTATATAAGGTTTAAAGCAAACAGTGCAATACACATTCAATGCCACAGTCTTTCAGTGTGCTAATGACAATAATTATCATTGTGACAACCATAATGATGTGCCTGCCTTCAGCTAGCTAAAGTGAATATTACTGAAATACAATGCAGTTGAGAAATCCTAATCCATAAATTTTGTTTCCCATGCAAAGTTTATGTATTTCCCAGAGTTATTTTCATCTCTGCTTACAGGGGTAAAGTCAGAATGGAATTAGAAAGGGAAATGCAACTCGGGGATCTGCTGTTGCCGCTCTCATTTATGTTCGTGCTGCTACTGTAAAGGAGCTGCTGCAGTTTAGGGAATCTGTTACTTGGAAATGGACATTATATCATTTTCTTAAAACGAAAGACGTCTGTTCTTCAAGGAGTGATTGTACCAAGTTACACTAACCCTTAACACTGGGAGGAGAGACTTCCTGGCAAGCATCCCGTTGCTGGCAATGGGACTCGCTGCTGCTACTAACTTCAAGAGAGGCTAAATTAAACCACACTTTATTTGTGAGGACACCTGCCCTGACTGTGTGGCTATGTGTTGTATTTGTATGTTGTGGTGTATGAGATCAGATATTGCCTATAAGGACTTTTTCCTGTACCAGCTGTCTTTAGTGGATTAGGCAAACTGTTGTTCAGAAGAAGACAGTTTAATCTGTATGCAGTTCAGTAGTTTTACTTGGCTTTTGCTTTAACACTGAATACATCCTCTGTGTTTGATGCTGGCTTTAAACACCATCAGTTTTGTGCTGTCTCTTCACATCACAGATTTTAAGGAATAGTTACAAGTAATCATCACATTTCACTTCAGCTTTGTATTAGAAAATACTTTTATTTTAAGTTTTGGTGTGGGGTGTGTTTCTGTTGATTTGGGATTTTTTAAAAGTAATTTTAACCCTTACAGTCTTGCATCTTTTTAGGTAAATAAATTATTTATATATAGCAGCTTGCTTTTAGTTATATAATTTTTTCCCCCTTTTTAAGCTGCAGTGAAACCCTTGTCTCCTGTAGAGCCATTGAAGCTACTAAATAATGTGGAATCACATATGAATTCTGATACAGAAAAGCAGGACTGCAGCCAAAGTTGTGATAAATCTGAAGAAAAAGACTCTAATCCAGAGGTGAAGGCTGCTGATAAAAGCAGGACAGAATATTGGTATGAAGATCCTGAGATCGAGAAAAACAAAGACAGTATTGCAGATAAAGATGTTTCTACAGGGGCTGAAGAAAGAACATATTATCAGTGTGAAGGGGATGCTGAAGAACTCAAGCCGAGCAGTGTAGATGCAGTAGAGGCTTCACAGCCTCCCTCTAAAGATGCATTACATTCAAAAATCAAGGATAGGCTGGCCCAGCTCCACATATCAACAGATTTTAACTTCACATCTGGTCTGGCTGCACAAGTTGCTGCCAGGTCTTTCACTTTTACTACAATGCAGGAGGAGACTTTTGGAGATGATGGGGAGGAGGAGGAGGAAGAAACGACACAGGAGAATGAAGACCTTGTGGAGAACTGTGAAAATGAAGAGAGAGGCTCTGAAAGTGAAGCAAAAGTATAAGTCTGAGTTGAACTTTATTGAATCAACAGTAGGCAGTTTGATGGAAAAAAACTAAGGAGACCTAAATATAATACATCATGTTCCCTAAGACTGATACACTAAATAGGACTTCTAAGTATATTGAAAAATTGCAGGTAAGAGAAGTTTAGGCTGCATCCAAGAAATAGATGGCTGTTCCCTTTATAAAATCCTAGCGATGGGGAATTTACTTTTGTGTTTTTTGTTTTATTTATTTATATTATGACATATTGTAGTTGTTTCTAAAAAGGAAAAACAATGTTTTGATTTACAACAGACTCCATTTTTTTGCTCTCTGATTCTTTTGTCATGGTATCAATGTTTGTTCCAACAAAAAATGTCAGGACATTTCTTTTGGAAGAACTTGAACTGTTCCCTGTGATCTTCTTCCACCACTTTTGTTTCACTTCTTGTGTCTGCAGTGTGTTGGCTAAGCCACGATAGGCATTTGTGATTCTGCGACTAGTGATGTGGCACCCAGCTAAAATGTAGATTTTTTAATAAAAACTTGAAAGAGCTAGTATTTTATGTGTCCTGGGGTATGGGGCTGAAACAGTATAAAGTTAGTCATGCTTCATATTAAGGTTTATTTGGAATTTTATGAAGGGTTAATAAATGATTTCTGTAAGTTGTAATTCATGTTAGAGAAATGTGTTGCAAGTAAATTTTAGGGAAGGTTATAAGCACATCAGTAGAAAGTACTATAGACAGCTAGAAGCTCTGTGTTGGATTGACAGAGATGAGAAGTAAACACTTATTTATTAAGCCAGCTATTAATTGTTTGTTAACCTTTTGTAAACAGAACCTTAATGTAATTGTTTGATTTGATATAATGATCGACTGTACATTTTTGCTTATGTCCTGAAGTGATTTTCTTAAAGGAAATTACCTGAGAGCTTAACGATATGCAGTATTTTGCTTGAACACCATACTTGCTTTTCACTAATGTTCTTTCACTTTTCCTTAGATCACAACTTTAACCTGTGGGATTAAGAATCCATGAGAGAACTACAGTTGTGTATTTTGTTTCTTGTAACTTAGTTAACTGATTATGAAGTCTGGATGTTTGGTATGAGGTTATGCAAGTTCTTTTTTCTCTGTGGTGGTGTTAGAAGGAGCAGGAAACTGATGTTCACCTCACAGGGGAGCTGGTTAATGGTTTCACTGTCCTCTTTTGCTTTCTGACACAAAATGAAGTAAAGCTCCCATGTCTCTAAAGGCGAGAGCACCACTTCTTTGTGTGGAATACTCTCCTTGGACCCAGATACACTTCCAGGACCTGCATCAGTTACTTAGAATATTTATTGAGTTTTGCAGATTCTATTGATTAAAGGGCTTTTTAGATGCTGGTAGTGCAGAGCAATATCTTTCCTAGGATGGTGTCATGGAAAGTGGGGAAGGTAATGTGGGTCAGCAGATTAGGGTGGAACTCTTGATGGTATGTCAGAAAACAAGTGTTTTCTTTCAACTCCCTGGCCTGTATTAGTGATTTTGCATGAACACTGTGAAATATGTGGACTTTTTCACAGATGGTAAAGAGAGAAATATCATTTGATAGAGAAGGGAGTATGACTTACAGTGTTCTTTCACTGTATAATGCCTGTCTTCTCCACACACAGTTTTTCGGAAGAGAATGTTTTGCTGTTTTTCATTGACCAGTAACACTGTGTTCTGTGTCCTTTGTTTTGTGTGACTGGAAGCTGAGTGGTTGATGTCTTGAGGAGGTTGTAGAAAAAAAAATCAGATGTCTTTCATAGCATATTCAGAAGATAAGATTACTCTTAGTGGTAGAGTGTATTCTTCTGTAACTAAAGATTAGGCTAAGATAATGAAACTTCTATTTTCTCTGTGGTAAGCAATTTTTTTTTTTTTACCAAGTCTGTAACAGCTGTTTTGGATAGATTGTGTTTGAAGCATTGTCCATGCTTCTGAAGAAGTCTTCCTCATTCTTGACTTGAGATCCTTGAGTTCACAAAGTGCCCAGATATTTTTTGTTCCTAGCTAATTGTTCTGACAGCCTAAATGTATCTTCCATTAATATGTTTCATCTTCTCATGATCACATGTTGTGTATCCCAGAAACAGTACTCCTGACCTTTTTCTATGGGATCCAAATCATACAGTGTGTATGGCTATGATACCAACCTGGAAATATGACCAGATTTAGGATATTAACTATCACTGTGCTCACAGTTTCAGTAGTAGCCTGAGTTGCATTGGTATTAGAATTGGTGACAGATCTCACATTTATAAAAGCTGCTATCTCTTTATTCCTTTACTGCAGTCCTTAGTAAAAGTCCTGGAGGATCTACTTTGGTGGCTCACTTGAGACCTAGTTTTATTATGTGCTGGGTTTGGTAATGAAACTGGCCTAAAATTACCCATCTATCATGAGTTCTTTTCATCCAGCAGATGTGTCAACATGAGGTTTTGTGGCCATGTTATAAACCAGTTCATGAGTCCACCTGGGTGAAAAACTGACCCTTTTTAAGCCTTTTTGCTTTTCACCATTCTTTTTGTAGCAATGCAGTAACAGCAGTTACCTCCAGACAGCTGTATCAGCACATACTGTGTTGCTGGCCTGAGACTCAGGATTGCCCACATTTACATTATTGGCAAAGATGGCGTAGTATGAAATTACAGCCTTGACATTAGACATGGCTATGATCAAACGATGACTTTTTGGAGGAAGTCCTGATCCTACTTTGAACAAATAGATTTTCTACAAGCAATTTAACTGATTTCCATGGTCTTACTTAATGCAGTCTTAGCAGCTGCCCATATGAACACCTGGACTCACTTGTTTTCTCTGCCTCTCATCACCTCTGTATAAAACAGCTATCAGGTCATTTATTTTGATCTATTTAATATTCTCCCTGAAGAAAAATATTGCTAACAGTGTACAGCACACAAAGCCTGACTTCTCTTGATGTGATAACCAGGTTCCATCTCTGTATGTCATACACTGTGTTATGATCCAGACTTCCTCATAATTATGTCATTTGAAATGAGTGTATATACATGCTGTAGGTTCCTTCACAAACCTGACAGACTTCTTGGCATAATTTATTGCTGCCTTTAAAATAATGTTTATGAACACACCGAAGTGTGCATTAGCTCTAATGAGTTGTCTTAATATATTGAGCATGTTAAGGTCTGAGGGCTGTTCTGTGTTCTTTGGCTCATTACCCAAGATAGGGATTTTTGTGAAAACAGAACATTGCTTCCTAGAGCTTTGTAACATTTTGAAACATTTAGCAGGAAGTCCATACTAAATTGTGAGGTACAATGAAGAATGTCAGTAGCCAATCCTTTGTGAATAGCAGAGCTAACAATGAATGCATTTTCCCTATACCATTTCCAACTAGTAGTTCTGTGAAGTAAAGAAACAAGTAATTATATAGGGTTAAATAATTTCTTCTCCTTCTGTCCTTCTTGGAAAGCACTCCAAAGACAGTATTTGTTTCTTGGACTGGATTGCAGTCTAACACTACATCTTTTTATATTGCTTCACTTTACAGCTAAAGGTCTAGGTAAAGGCTTAAATCTAGGCAAAGATCTGTGATAAGAAAGTAACTTGTCCCTTTTGTTAAGTCTGTGTATTCGTGACAGAAATTAAATGATTGTGTCATGGAAGCAAATGTAGAGAGTTACAGATAAATAGAGCATCTTTCAAATACAATTAAATTTGCCTCTGTCAACTACAGGCAAGATCTGCAAATACGAAGGCTTCTGCCGTCAGTCATAGAAATTAAAGTTTTACTCCCAGCAGAGGATTGCTGGACATGACTGAATCTTCTACTTAGATTTTTAAATGCAAGATTGAATCTGGTAGAGTAGCCAGTTTTACTGAGATTTCAGATTTTGTCCCAAGCACACCTGTCTCCATGTGAATGTTTGTTACAATATTGGAAATGTTATGTCTATCAGAAGTGCAAAATTTGCAACTTTCTAATAAATTTATTTGGTAATAAAACCCCATTTATATGGTGGACTGTGTGGAGTTGTTTGCCCACACTGAATTTTGTAATCTTGTAGGTTATCCCTTTCTTCTTTTTTACCTTTTCTTTTAACAAACAAGAGGGCAAGTATACTAAACTACCCTTGTCCTTTAAACTATTTTGTGAAGGGCAGCTGTTGTTCTGCAAGTGGCTTGTTCCCAGGGCTAATTGCTTTTTTAGAGTCAACAGGTTTCGTGCTATCTCATCTGAAAAAGCAAGCAGAGTATGGGAATGGCACTTGGTCAGTGTAAAGGGCCAGGCTGCTCTGGGATCTTGTCTGTGACAGGGACTAAGCAGATGCTCAGAGAAGACTATTGTGTAGTGATACTTCTCCAGGCTATTCCTCAGCAATTTGTGGCTCAGGGACTTCTTGACCCAGTTGTGGTGGAAGTCAGCTTAACAGGTTCCAGTGGAATCCTTTTCTATATATTTGCTCAGCCTCATGTTTGGTCAATTATTCCCAGTTCCAGTGCCAGTACGTGGTCATCTTTACATCATCATTACAGTCTTGTACTCACAAGATTTGCCAATAAACTTTTTTTGATGTTCCACTTTCCTCAGTCCTTCTGCAGAGGTCATGTTTTCTGCCTTTTGTTTGTTTTCCTTAGAAATCTCTCCAGTTTTGGATGTATAATGACCAAAGTGTGATGCAGTATTCCAGACTAACCTCAGCAGTAGAGAGTAATAATCACCTCCCATAAAACACCAAACCTTTCAAATATATTTGAGTCCATATAGAAAGAAAAATCTTTTCAGATCTTTTAGCTCTGGCTATTAGGATGGCAAATGAAAATATTTGGTCTGATGGAGGAGAAATATTTATTCACTGTCAGCGGGATTTGGCCGGACAATGTTTTTCTTTGCTAACAAAACAAAAAGTTGTTAAAACAAAATGATCCCCCAACAGCTGCCACCTGGTCTAACACAAACTAAAGATGCCAAACAACACTTGTTGAAATTTCAGCTTGACTTTTCAGAGCCTTTTTGGTCTCTGATGAATAAGCATGTATTCCAAAATATATTATCACACAAGAAGCATGGTAGTGGATATAGGGATATCAGAGATCAAACCAAGGGCCTCTGTGGCTAATCTTAAAAATACGTGTTTTATTCATTTTCTCATTATATTTAATTCCCTCCTGTATATGTGTTTATTTTGTCACCTTGGATTGTAAATGCTAAAAAATACATTTGATTTATTCAACTTGGAAATTTGTGCAGAAATGAGATAAAAGGTAATGGTAGTGTAAGTGTGATAGGACACAGTCATAGCTAGGGGTGAAATCTACCTCTCATGAACTATGCTTTGTAATGAATAAAGCAATCTGGCTTGAGCTGCAGCTGGATATGAAACTGTTCTTGATGTGCTGTCTGCCCTTTCACACTGCCGTGGCTCAGGTTAATGGCAGCTAATCAGAACAACTTGGCTCAACAGGGTGAGTGCACTGTTAGCCCATGTTACACTTTCTGAATTGAACACAGGATTCTGAAAAAGTGATTACAATTTAGAAGACAAAGAAAAAGTGTCTCTATTACAAAGTGGCTTATTGTAAAAGGGTTGAATGGGACCAAAGCTTGAATACTTTCATGTGATCAGCATATTTTGACCTTTGTACCTTCTCAGCTTAAAATCTTAAAGGCCTAATGGACAGTTTGCTTTAGGGGATGCAGTTCTATGACAGCTTAAACCACTTCATGGCCATGAAATCCCAGTCCCTCCTCTAGGCTGGTTTTTGTAACTACTCAACGATTTATGATATGGATAGGACTGGAGTGCATCTATGGTTTAACTTGCAGCTGGCTTCCTCAGTCCTAATGAGGAAGATGCCACTTATTCTTTTCCTCACTCATTTAGATTACTTTTGTTATTGTTGTTCTTGAGTCTTAGGCTGCCCAAGACCATTTGTCTTATTCCCCAAAGTTTCTAGGGACTGTTGATGATACTGCCAATAAAACTGAAATTATTGTGCATGTTTTTTTCTACTTACTTGTTTCACCTTTCTGGACCCTCTGATACCCATGGTCCTCTCTCTTTACCATCAGGTTCAGATTTTAAAATAACACACAAATTCTTTTTACATGTATTTGTAACAAGAATAACTAAATCTAGAGTTGTGTACTGACTTTCTCACTTGAGAACTGAAGTAGAAGTGGGGAGCATACAGTCAAAACAGAAACAGTGATGTATAGCAGCTCAAAAAATTATACCACACTCTTCATGTATATTGGTTCTTATAAGTAATTCTGGCTTACTGAAAAACATTTCAAAGCATTTTAAAAATAACTGCAATTCTAATACAAAGTCCCAAAATAAAGTACCATTAGTTGGCTTGCTTTTTGCTCAGATCTTAATATTTAAAGATTGCTTCCTGACCTTCTCCAGCTGCACAGATGAAAACTAAAAATAATCTCAGATTTCCAAAAGAGAGTGACCAATCCTTTCTGTTACTTTGTGCTATTAAAGAAAGGTCCATTCCTAAACAAACAAAAAGAGAAATGTCAGTGCTTAGTATCTTCAGTAGCTGTTACTGACAGAGAACCATGCATTTGATCTCAATAGAAGCACCATAAGTGTAGGCTATTTATAATGTTTGATATCTGTGTAATAATAATAATAATAATAATAATAATAATAATAATAATAATATACTTTAACTGTATTATGGGATAAAAGCCAGAAATCTACAAACTGTCCTGTAGATCTTTCATCCAAAGTCACAGCTGGTGAAATTTAAACAAGTTCATGTTGGCTGTTCCTGCACTGCTCAGTATGACATTGTAGTCCAAGTTTTTCATGTCTATGGGTTTTCATGGGTGGTCTGCAGGCACCTGTGTGCTTGAGGTCTGCAAAGCTTGCAGTGATCACAGAACAGTGCTGAGTGAAACCTAAATAGGAACAGGATGCTTCACAAGCATTTTGGGTTTATTGTCTGTCTTCCTCTTTGCAGCATCCATGCCATATGCAATCCTACTCATTAACATTTTCCTTCCTACCCTTCCTTTTCATAAGCCACACAAACTGGGGAGGATTTTATAGTTTGTTTCTCACCTACGGGACTATCTGTAATGCACCAGGTAAGTTATCCCCAACAGAAACTTAAACATTAGTGGCCAAAGTGCAAAAGATGAAGCCTGGGCTGGAGAAGCTCTTCTGGTTTGACCACATCTGCAAAGGTTTCTCCTGAGGTGGGTGACCATGGGAGTGCTCAGTTAGGTGCAATGACTCTGCAGGAGTCTTTCAAAGCTCCAGTTTTTACTAGGTCTGTCCTTTTCTCTGATTGTCTCTCTCTTCCCTCTTAGCTGCCTTCAGCTGTTCCCCAGTATTCTGTTGCCAGCTGCTGAAGAATTTGGCCACTTTTTTCCTTCATTTCTGAAGCCTTTGTCTAAGCTTTATGAACTGATAGGCTAGAAGGAATCCCCGCCAAGGTGCTGCTGTGCATTCTTAGTCAGAAATTCATAAATAGAAGAGTTCTTAGGGCTGGTGCAATGTCTGTCCTGACATTCCTTCCAGGAAGCTTTGACATATATTTCAACCTGGCTTCCTATTTCTTCCTGGACTTCAGGACTCCTAGGAATTTCCTTCCCTCCTTAATGATTATGAGATGGCAATGCCTCCTCAGCAAGACTGACCCTCAAACTCATGTTCCTCTTTACATGAGCCCTATTGTTATTTTCCACAGGAGCGTGGCATGGTCATGGCTGAGTCTGCCTTCACCTAAACAAGCTTGCTGCTTTCAGCAATAGGGGCTGAACATGTACTCTGCAGCTGTTATGCCCATGTGCTTTGGCTCCACAGCTGCCTGATCTTGAGCTGGGACTAGCAGTTGTGCTTAAACCTTTCCCAGTGGTAAAGAGCATGTGTTTTCAGAATACAAGTATTACTAAATCTCCCTGAATTGAACCATTTTGAATTTTTATTGAGGAGCATAAACAAATTATTTCTTAATTTGAGGGGTTTGAATAAGCTTTTTAATTATATATATGTGTGTGTATATACACGTGCACATCCCTTCATGATGTAAATGTGTATTGCCAGGTATCCTACTGCAAGGCTTTTCTAGAAAAGAGGTGGTATTTTTCTCATATCAAACTATCCAGTTACTTACTTGAAAGGTAAACAAAGACTTAATTCTTGCTATCCAAAGGCAAAAGAATTGTATTCTACCAAGCAGACTGTGTGGAAGTATTTCAAACCTGATTTTACATTTTTATTAGAAGAACTGCTTCACTTTGTTTTCATGTATCAAGGCATTGTACCCAAGCTGCTGTGAGTGCCTGTGTGCCCATTTGCCCTGTATTTGTAAACAAATACATGTTCTTCAACATCTCCTGTCTGCTAAGTCTTAGCATTTCCAAAAATAGGGGGGCCTAAAGGCAGCATAGACTGCCAAGGAACCACAGGGAAGGGAAAGAAAATAATCTCAATAAGCTGCTGCTTAATTGGCTAATAAATGAGAGCTAAAATGTAAGAGGAAATGTTCAGAAAAACAAACTGCAGCAAGAGACTTGTAGCAGGGCTACAGAGGGAAAACACATGATACATTCTGAAGTTTGCAGACATTGGGAAGGATCCACAATTTCTTGTCCACATGGAGACAGGAAACGCTCACCAGACTGGTAGTCTTCAGCAGCTTTTGAAAAAAGAACCTCTATTTTATCTACGTTTCATTTCCACAGAAAAATTTGGGGCTGCTGTCTCAAGCTGTGTATAATCAATCTCTGCATCTCTTCCTTTAAGTTCTGTGTGAAGTCAGTCTCCTTCCTTCCACTGCACTGAAAACGCATGTGCTTCAGCTCTGTGGAGCCTCCCCTGCACCTGCCCTGTCAGTTGCTGATGCTGCTTTAAACACAGTTCATTCAATCAGCCTCCAGGAGGTTTAGATCAGCAGGTCCTTAAAGCAGGTATGAAGCCTGGGGGCTGGCTGTGCTAGGGCTCCAAGAACTCAAGTTCTGGGTTGGATGTAGACAGTAGCAGGAAGACATTCCTAGATACTGACCTTTTGTTGTGATAGGGTTTCCTACCTATGGTATTTTCTCAAATTATTTTGTTTCTCTTTTTTGTACTTTCATTTACCTCCTTTTTTCCCCCCATGGATATGAATCAGGACCTAAAGTCTTTTTTACATCTTTAATCCTATACATCACCAGAATTATTTTTAAGCCCTTTTAAAATTTGTGCCTGGGTTTCCCCCAGTTTCTGAAGTAGTTTTCTCAACTGTTATGCTAACCACTTTTAAAGTATTTTTGGTTGCTTCAGCATATTTCTTCAGTGTCTGTAATAAAATCTGCTTCACTAATACCTGTACTGTTTTTAATTTTTATTCTGTATCCCCAACAGTTGCCTAGGTGTAGTGGATGTGGCTTATACATCCTCCAATTAGTAATGATTTAATGGAATAGAGAATGCTTATACAGGGATGCAAAAATGCTGTATGAGCACTTTGCTTGGTTTTTTCTACAGAATTTTATTTATAACTCCACTTTGATCCTGAAGATCAAATTAATTTTAAGCAATCCTGGCAAGAGTTTCTGCAGTATATTTTGCTGACTCCTTTGTACAAGCACTTTAGTAATAAGCACTGGTTACTCTTTTCTGAACAGGTGATGACTGAAGAAAATAATATTTTTCTGCATGTCATATGCTTCCTATTGTACCATCCCATCATCCTTCAGAGACCTCTGTACTGTGGCAACTGTTGGCAAAACCCCTTTTAGCATAAGCTAAATGCCGGTGTAGGTGGGACTTTAGGAAAAAAATAATGTGTCCGTTGAGGACACTGGTAGCAGGTAAATCTTTAATCCAGGAACAGGGCTTAGGTGCTCTGCAGGAGATGTTCTACTCCTGTGTGACTCCTAAGAGACAGACTTCCTTTCTAAGCTTCAAAAGTGCCGAATGAGTGGCAACAGGACAGAGTGGCTCCTTTTAACTGGAGCTTTTTGGTTCCCTGGTAATGCTTAGACTTTTGTATCAGAACTTATCAAAGGCTGTGTTCTGCTGATGTTAGGAGCTGTGGCTGAAGCACACTTCCTCCTGTAAACATTCCCTGAATTGGTTTTAGGGTTAACAGCTATTGACCACTCTTCTCACTTAGGTATGACCCACTCTCACCTAATTCACATCCCCAGGAAAGCAGGCTCAGAAGGTTACTGGGAAGAAGGGAAATAATTTGATCATGAAAGGCAAGAGGTGAGGCAGGAGAAGTTTTTCTTATTTTTTGAATCTTGCTGCCAAATTGGTGCATAATTCATTGTGCAAAGGTTTTGCTTATTGTTTGCTGTTTTCAGGTTTATGTGTTTGTTTTCATATTGAATACTGAACAGAACCAATTGCTGCTGTTAGAAGGAGATTTGTGTCTACCAAAAAGGAATACATAATGTCTTCCTTTACTCGGAGACTTCTTGAATGCTAAATTGCCTGTGTGCATACTTCATAATGTACCATATGCAAATATTCTTCAGGAATTGTTACTACCACTTCAGTCAATATTTTCTATGTCAGAACTGTATGTTTCCTATACTGCCAAGAATGTATATATATCTATGAAGACTTAAGATTGTATCTTTTTGAGCAAGCCTCTTTCTTCAACCATGTGAAACTTTCTCCCTGTTTCTCAAGTTTTCTGCTACTTTATTAGACTCCTGTGTTATATTGTGTACTTTTTGTATCAGTTGTATGGCTGTATTTCTTCTTTCTCTCATTAAAACCTGTTCTTCTCATCCTTCTACTGTTCTGCTTCTTATTGGAAGTATTCACATCGTATCAAGTAACCTGATCTAGTGTAGTGGGTCAGATTGAGGTGGATCCAGACCAGTCCTAAAAAGCCAGTCATTCAGACTTCTATTATATTGTTCCACTGATCCCAACATGTAATCAGCTTTATTTTATTAAGCTTAATTTTGCAGCATAGTCTGTACTTTTATAATATAGTAAAGAAGTAACCTGGAATGGGACTCCCAAAGGTATAAACAAATGCACAAGACACAAAAAATGTACTGAATTATGAAGCCCCTAAGTCTTACGGATGGTTGTTTCTGCTTACATTTGCTAAGATATTGGTGGGGTTCCTGAGGGAAGCAAATTTTGAGGAGAGATTTGGAAGAGGATTTCAAGGGCTATTTTTTCCTAAAAATATAGCCATCAACTTAAATCAGTCAGTTATCTGTGCCATCTGCATGCTTAATTCATCTTACAGGTAAATGAAGAGTGAAAAAATGAATGCAGGTTATGGCGTGTTTGCTTATTTCAATTAAAGAAACAGCTGATTTACAAACAAGAAAATGCCATCTCACAAGAAATCACTCCATGAACAGATAGAGAAATTATAGTGCTTTTTTTTTTCCTCCCAGTGAAAAGAAAAATTTTCAGTGTTTCATTGATGCTAATTCCTTTTTCAGCAGTGCAGGATCTTCCCTAACCTGGAGCTCTCAATAGGATCTCTTCCCCACACAATTTTATGCAGGAGGAAAGAGTTCAAAGGTCCTGTAAAGTGGGACCAAGGCATTAAAAGAAAGGAAGTGAACAGAACATGCACCTGTGTGTTGAGTATCCAGCATTTTTTGAGGCTGGGAGATCATCTGGCAAGATGGGAAAATACCAAAAGCTTCTCTCAGAAATTTAAGGATGAAGTTAATCTCATCTCAGCACCCATTTTTATAATTATTGTAGAAATATTGTGGAATTAGCTATGTCACCTAGCCTTGGTTTTCACACAGACTCTTCATCACTCTCTCCTTCATTAAAACTATTCCTGTGCCACAGTTGCACCTATGTGTGAAAGAATCCCATGGAATGTCCCAGTCCATTTAAAGATTTCTTGTCATGGTGTTGTGGTAGCAAGAAGCAGAAACACACATGTAGAATAACCATGCTGGTTCTGACCACACCTCACATGGGTTATATGTAGGTTTAGATTAGGCAAATGCCTGTCTGTGCAACTGCACACATTTGCCATTTGTTTCTGAAGTTGCATTTAGGGATGATGCCACAGTGGAAAATATCAAGGTAAATTCTAGTGCAGAGAAGAACTAGCACAGGGAATTCCACAGGCCAGTGTAGTCTTTTCAATCACTCACAGAGGTGTTTGCAAAAACACCCAGCCTAAAGCTGATCTGTCCAGACTTCAATCAAGAACACTTGACTTGGAGAGAAAACATGATAGGCCAGTAATTAATGCGTTTGAAAATGCTACTGTTAATTATCTGTTACATTTAATCCCTAACTTCTCTACCACTCCAATAATTGTTTTGTGTGCACATGAGGGGACAAGCTTTCTCCAAAGATGAATTGACTGCAACTATAATATGTGCCATTGTTTGATATAAGTGAAATACATTGTTTTGTTAAGTTAAAAAGAAGTCAAAGAAAGAGACTTTCCATGACCTGTCTAAGCTAGCTGAGAGCAGTAAGCAAAAGACTGCACAATTCACTTTGGCCTATAGTCTGTGTTCCTCTTTGTTGTCACTGTTATAACCTGCTTCTTAGCTATTAACAGTGGCTTAATAGATCATAGTCATCATTGCCTGCATGATGTATTGGTTAAATCAAGAGTGGAAAACAGTGACCTTTGCATTCATTCCAGGCACTCAGAAGTTTCAGTTTGATTACTGGCTTGCATCAGCTTTAAATTGAAAATAATTATATGGTTCCCAAAAGCCATGTAGTAAATAAATTGCAGAAGTTGCAATTACTTCCTTTTCCTGCCTGTCTTTATTTCTGCTTTGAAAAATTCTATGAGATAGCCAATTGTTGCAGCACATGCTTTAGCTCCTGGGAATGCTCCGTCCAGGAGCTGCATGCTCAGTATGAGGATGTGAGGTATTTGACCATCTCCTGCTATTTCTCTAGGTTATGTTTCTAAAGCTTCCCTGCAACTATTAAGGAAATGAAGAAGCTAGAAGCTAGAACACAGCTGTCTAAAGTAATTGCTCCTTTAATTGCAATTTAATTTTTGTGACTAGTGCTAAAATATAAATAGAACAGCCCCTAAAAGAAGTAAGTGTTGGTCAGACATACACAAAGAAACAGGGGTGAGTCCAGGGCCTTCCTTTTTTTTCTTGTTTCCTCCTTGACGGTAACTACGAGTAAAGATTCTGTAACTCAGCAGCTGGGTTTAGACAGCCCAAACTGTTGAATGGGACAGGAAGGAATACACAAGATGGAGAACTTGTAAACACACCAAAAGTGTCCAAGTACTTTGATATTGAGACTGCTGTACTTGCTGCTCTGAGTCACAGCACTTTATATTTAAGAAACTAAACAAAGAAACCAAAGATCTCAAAATTAAATTATTAAAACCAATGCTGATTGAAAGTAAAATACCTGAACGTTAAATCACTTGGAAGTAACCCATGTGAAAATCACTCTTTGTCTTAGCTATTTCTAAGGTCTTTAGTAGATTGGCTGTACCCATTGATAATAGAGTTGGCAAAGAGCAGCTTGCCCTGGATGTACATCTGCCAAAGAAGAGAACAAAAGAAATACTGAATTGGCAAGAGTAACCTCTTATTCTAAATGGAGATGATAGATTGACAAACAAAGAGGGTTGTTAGGTAGCCTGATTGGCAACTTTATTATGGCTTTAAGCTTTCACCTTTCATGACTTTATTGTATAAAATATTTTCTTTAAGAATTAAAAAATAAAACTCAGATTCTTCCAGTCCTTCCAAGATTTCCAAAACAACATTTTGCATGCTGCTTCATGGACTATCAAAACTCACTATCCATCCTGGTAACATTCCAGTTTAGGTGTGTCATAATATGACATATTTGAAGATGAACACAGGAAAGTACCTTAGATATAGGAAAAAACAACTGTTTGTTAGGGTTTTCTCTTCATATGTAAACAAAATATTTTTCTTTGATGTGTTGTTGTTTCATGTTTTTACCAAGAAGGAGTAAAGTAGGATATCCTGTTTCTAAACTTTTTTAAGTAGCAATGAACTTTCCTGTTTAAATGCTGTATCTTTTAGGAAGCTTTTTTAGAGAAGAAAGGTGACCGAGGTTATTTTGACAAGTGATTATAAAGCTATAGGAATTAACTAGGCTTGATATTCAAAGCCCTAAGTTTTCAAAATGTGGACAAAATCTGAAACTTTAGCAATTCTTTCTCCCTAGAAAAATGAACCACAAAACCAAAGCTAATTCAGAGCTGTTCAAAAAGATCCAGAAACATTTCCCAACTCTTATTTCCACAGTTTTGAACTTGATTTTGATTCTGAAGTGAATTTCATGATGTCTCAACCATTTGAATGTTTCCTGAAGCTGATATTTATAGATTACTATCACATTATGACACTCTCAACAAAGTAGATGAGTTAAAAGCCAAATTAGGTTTTGTGCTAGAATTCTGAAACAAGTTGGATTCATTATGTATTTTGTAGTAAGATGTCAACAAATGAAAGGAGCCTTCTGGATTTTTAGAGTGTTTCTATTTGCTTTGAGTTTTAATATCACACACTAGTCTATGTCCCCAGATTCAAAATTACCAGAGCACGTTCAAATAAGAGAAATAATTTTCCAACGTATTGCAAAGACTGTTCCACACAGATATAACATATGGATGATGTCAGACTTTGGACTTGAGGAAAAGCCTCATGAAATACTAGATACAAGGAAGGTGAGAGCAATAGCCTTTTCTCGGTTAGTGACATAGTTGGGGCAGATTTGTGCTGACATGAAGGCCCATGTCATTGTTCTGGAGGTGTAAAGGAGTCTGTTTCAGAGAAAATTGGCTGAATTGAATTTGAAGGCTCATTTAAGCTGATGTACTATCCAAAGCTGCTTGTGTTGTGGGATGTTCCCGGTGTGAAACAATTGGAAACCTCTGCCTTACTTCAGGGAAGCTCTCAGCTTGCTGGACTCCATGAATACTTCAGGGTAATGCTTATTCAATCAACAGCTGATGTATTATTCACTAGAAGGAAATCCAGAGGACCACTGAATTGCCTTCATCTTACACTCATACCACTATGTGTTAATCTGTAATATAACCAGTAATGAACATAACATGCTTTTACTTATGGGTAATTGAGAGAGGAAGAAAACATATCATGCATTTTTCAGTTTTATAGGCAAAAATTATTATAGCATTGTTTTATTCAACACTGAAACATTTTTCTTTCAATTGAGTAGCATTAGTCTCATTACTGTGAAGAGCTTTATTTACCTGTGTGAGAGGAGCACTCAGAGCAGTGCAGATTTGGAAGTGATGAACAGTTGCATCAACATAATACGTCACATTATGGCAAAGGCCCTCATTTCTCTCTTCTCTTGTTTAAATTCACTGCTGGGAGCTGTGTCAGCATCATAATGAAGGGAATCCTATAAGCTGTCCTTGGGGTACAGTTTTGAGTGTACATCAGCAAGTAGAAATGACACTAGCACTTGGCTTCAGCTACTGATTCTCTGACTATATGGACTCTTTTATGTCTGTGTTCTTCCCCTTGAGGCAAATTCTTACTCATTTATTCTAACTTTCCTTACTCTTTCTTGATTTTCCTATTCTTATTTCTTTCTCTTCCTCATATCTTGTACTATGTTTTTCTCCATGCTTTTTTTCTTTTTGATAATGCCTTATCCTGCTTCCCATAACTTCCCCTTCCCTCCCCTTCCTAATCCCATTTTTCATTACACAGTAATGAAATGACATTACAGTCTCTTATTTCTCTGTCTCTCTTATCATTCTCTCTCAGTTCTGCATGTCCTTTCCTTGTCTACGGTGGGAGCACAGAGAACATGAGAGGAAATCCCCAGCCACTTCCAGCCCAGCTTACTGCCTCTGCTCCACATGCCAGGGATTTGCACTTTGTCTTGGTCCTCATGTGTAGTGTCATCCAACTGAACCTTTCACTGCCACATGGATGAGGAAGCCCCAATACTCTCATGGCTTTGTAACCATGGGTATTATCCCACTGCCAAAATGTGGTGGAGTGCACACTGGTTCTGTTGTTTCATTTGGGGCTCTGACAGCGTTTCAGTGTGATTAACAATGGAAATTATAACAAGCAGATAGGGAAGCAACTTTCTGTCACTATGGGATTGCCTGCAGAGTGCTTTGCAAACAGCACTGCTATTCTCTGATATGTGTGGTCCATAAATGTACAAAATGAAGAGACTGATAGAGGGGGTAGGTACCTCTGTTCCAAAAACCATCTGATGTATGAATGCACAATGCATTGAAACTTTTCTAAGTGAATATAAATGAGAAGGCTGCCTCTGGCATTCACCATTGCTGTCAGAGGAATGTATGCCCTTCCATTACAATTCACCTGGTTGATTCTATGATGTTATAACATGGAGGAATTTCATTATTCTTTCCACCACAGGCAATCAATTTGTGCCTTCAAGCATAAAATTCAAGTGTGCTTGAAGCTTTGCTTGGCTCACATAGTATGTAAATGTTACTGGTCAAAGTTTTCCAGTGTTTTTCAGGTTTCTGTAACACATGACTATCAGAGGCTGGCATTTTATGGCATAAGTAAAAATTTTACCTTCTACAGGACATCCTTCTGGCTTCCTTCACCTCTAAAACACCAGGAACTTATAAAGTAAGAAGATTCACTAGCAAGTAGCTCTCAAGGTCAACTTTTCTCAGTAAGTATAAACTGGCATAGCAAAGCTTTCACTCCTACTGGGATAAATTTAATCCAGAGTGTTTTAAACCCCAGGTCTTTAGCAAAAGCTGAGAGATAAATTTGGATGGTGGCATTTGGGGGCGGGAGGAAATTTTTTCTCCTCTCAGAGCTAAACATAGTTCTGGCAAATAGCCCCAGACTGAAATTCTTGAGAGTCATAATAAGCAAGCCAGGGCAAAGAGGAATGTTTTTTTGTCCCTGACTAATTCTTCCACATAAAAAGGTGAAAGGTCAAAGATGAACTTTAATGCTAATGAAATTCTGAACTTCTGTGAAGTAACATGTCAGAACATTAAAAAAAAAAAAGTCAAAATAAAAAGTGTTTTATTGTTGGCAACAGTAGGTTGGTTTTATAAGCATATATATCTTCATCCTGATTTCTTTTAACCTTTGGGAGAATGGGAACTTTGAGATATTAAATGCAGACGTTAAGCTATGCACAGTAGGGTTTTTGTGAGTTCAGCCCAGCCCAGCCCATGCTTTTCCTCTTATGTGTCCTTCTGCATCATTCCAGCTCGCTAAAGAAGTCAATTAGGGCTGTCTTCAAGTTATCACAAGTTCTCTTTCCCTAGCGTTTTTTGACCGAGACGGTCATTCTTGAGGTTAATTTCCTTCTTCCTTCTGTCGAGGAATATTTCATGTGGATTACCAAACTTCACATGCTCTTATCATAAAAACAATTCTGTTGATTCAAATTGCTCCTTAGAGAGGCAACTGGACAAATTCATATGTGCATGTGCATACACATTCAGATGTTCAATTAGAAAAGATTTGCTCATGCTGACATTTATTTAAATGTAATCACTATAGCTGAAATACATTTAATGAAAGCTTTGTTATCTCTTTGGGTTTTGTAGTACCATCCTTCTTGGGCTGGTAACATACAAACAAGAGAGCTGAGCTGTGATTTTCACGTAATAGATTATCTGTGCTGGTGATGATGACATACAACTTTTAATTATCATGGGGTGTGCAAATAGCAAACTAATCTGGGAAATACAAAATATAACTTGTAAGTTCAGCAATGCTGGAGTGGCCAGATGCATAGCAACCAGCATGAATCTGCAGGAAACCAAGAGGAAGGGCCAGAGCTCCAGAAGATATGACCTATAAAGAAGGGTTGCATAACCTGGGCTTTTTTAGCAAACAGACATGAAAATTGAGTGCAGGAGTACAGTTATGGGAGACAGAAAAGGACATAAAGATATGGCATACTACAGAAAGAGAGAGAACAGTCTGTTCTCCATGTCTATGTAAACAGAGCAAGACAGAACAGGTTTTGACTGTAGGAACTAAAACTAGTTAAACTAGATAGGAAAAATTGCCAAGCAATAAGAGAATAAAGCATTCAGATGTATTTTTGTAAAGATATTGTGGCCTCTCTATCACTGAGTCTTTACAAACAACTTAACCAGCAAGAGTGGATTCCAACTCACCTGAGGCTGAATCCTACAAAAGAGAAACAGGCATTTCCAGCATATGATTCATTTGACCCACTTCCACTGTACATTGGAAGGAGATAAATTCCATGGTGGAAGTGCCTGTTTTTCTTCAGGGGCTGTGAAAGACTAGAAAATCAATTCAAGTCTAAAGGTCTGTTTTGTAGATGTCTACAGCTCTTTCAGGACTGTACCATCTCTTGTCTCTGTAATGCCAATGATTAGTTGATTTTGTACTGGTAAAAACAGCAAGGCTTGATGACCTCGTCACATTATTTCTAGACTATGGAGAAAGTCAAGAACTGTTGTTAGAAGTTTGCCTAAAGGCTAACTGAAAACCAAATTGCCTGTTCAGCAGCATGACAGTAACAAAAATTCGTTATTGATTAATGGCTGTTTGGCTGAATAATTTGGAATGAGATAGTGAATAACGTAATGGTTAATAAGCAAACAAGTACACTATCACCACAAAATAAACAAAATGCCATTCTTAATCAAAGAAACTAAGAGTAGAAGCAGCGTAGATTTCCCTCTAAGTTCCTGACTGGCCTTTTCAAAATATCTTTCATGAACCATAAAACTGACAGAGAGTTGATGTGTATATTGCTAGGTTCTCTGTATAAATAGAGCATTCTACATCCTGGGGTTATTTCTTAAGCATTACTTTTACTGGAGAAAAATTACTAAAAACATTGTCATCTTGATTATCTGGAAACTATTTTTAATTATATTCTCAGAAGACTCCCACTGAACTTTTCAGTCCAGAAAAGTCCGAATTCACTGGCACAAATTCCTTCCATGCTATTGATAAGCTGCCGAATCAGCACAAAGCATTCAGCCTGTCTCACAATGAGTGCACTTAAGAAGCTGGCAAGGCTGGAAGGCAAATGCAATTACAGAACCCAGACTTCCTTCAAAGAGTTTTGTATCCTGAGAATCAGCTGAAATGAAATGAATTGGTGTTAACTTTTCCTCACCTTTCTCAGGGCAGTACTCTATTTTTCAAGGGAAAAGTGTCATGAAAACCTCAACTGTAATGTTCCTCATGCTGATAAATTAGCTTGGCTGGTACAACCAGTACTGCTCCTTATCACTATGCTGTCTCCATATTTTCAACCTAGATTCATGTAGGAACAGCAAAGAAAAGTTACCAATGGATTTAATGAAATCTTTGTTATGTTTCCCATCTCAAACCTGCATAATAGAACACTGGCTGGGGATGGGGAATTTTGGGATTAAGGTCCAACTGGTATCACCTGACCTTTTATGGGAGTTTGGTACATATTCATATTTTGGGGAGGAAACCCATGGATTCTCCTACTCTTCATCCCTGGCTTTGCATCTATGCTTGGATGGCTGATTTCCCAACAGATGTCTGTTTATAGTTGTGTATGGATTTCATCACTAATGGCAAATACAGCAGGTGTAACTGAGGGCAAGTTTCTCCTCTTCCTGTTTTGTTTCCTTTTTGTTTTTCCTCTTCTAGCTTCCTCACACCTTTGGTGAGTTTGTGGGTGGCTGGTTTTCACACTTGGCAGTGGTACAAACCAGGCATTCTGCTGCTTGCTGGAGAGACCTCGTCATTGTTTGTGATAACACATTTCCAGACCCAGGGATATGGGTTAGACTTCCAAGTTGCTTTCCCCATGGTGTCAGTTTGACATGCTCCAGAAACTGGAAAATGCAGTTGTTGAGAATTGTGCTGGTAGAGGTGAATCAGCCACATCCAGAGGTGATTATACATCTAGAAATTTAATCATTTAATGCCAGTGCCCCTCAGCCAGCTCTCATGAAAATTTAACCATTGTTCCATGCAGTATGGCACCAATGGGGGAAATAGGTACCTTGGCTTAAGTTCACTCCTAAACTGGAACAGCACTGTGTTTTGCATGTGTGTATGCATGTAAGCACACCATGTTTTATTATTGTAGGGTTTATATGTTATCCTCATAATTTCTTCACAAGTCCTGCATGATTATCAAACTGTAAACTATACAGAAAAGCATCTACTTTGGAAAAAAGAGGAATGAAAATCCCATGGGAAGCAAAAGTGCAGGAATGTTTGGTGTTTGGTGGTTATTTTAACTCATCACAAACAATGCTTTTGAAAAGTCACTTATTGCAAATAAAATGTTGGTTCCCTTCTGCCTCCTGCCCCTGAAACACACAGCTCCCTTACATTTTGAAAGCACAGGAATTAAGTCCTGGCTGAAGATCTTTAGATGGGGGCAGGGGGAGAGAGTTGGATTGTCCATATGGCAGGAAATACATGCCACAGTCAGGAGAAACAACTGCCCCTGGGAGCAACTACGTTATTGTGATGCTTCTGTAAAACCATTTCCTTGAGGCATCTAAGAAACTATATAGAAAGCTGTCTAAAGGCAAATGTTTAATATCATACAGCATTTCCTTCTTGCTTAACATGTTCATTAAAATTTGAACTTAATTTTTTTTTGAGGACATTAATTCCTTCTCTTAAACGCATTTGTATTTATTTAGCTGACCAATAATTTTAGTAGGAAATGAAGGATGGACTCTGTCCTAAGTGTACTAAGAGTAGCCTTTTAATTCATTAGACAGAGAGACAATTGTTTCATTTTGAAGGGGTTTTTTTCCTGATCATCTGAGGAAATTCCAAGGACCAGAGGAAATTAGTTATCTGCCTCTAGAAGAAAGTATGTAAAATTAGGTTTTTAATGTAAAAGTAGGTTTTTAATCTTTTACACAGTTTGAAAGACCTTCCCCTCCTGGGAACATTAGTTTTGCTTCATTGAGGCTTTACAAATTAAAATATATACAAAATAGTTTGATATATGTTGCCAAGGATGACTTCAGAGGTAAAGAACCTTCTTTTCATGAACTCTGTGCATTTTCCTCTCTAATCCTAAAATTTTACCCCAATTAAAGCAATATCCTTGCACATAATGGTTTAAAAACAGATGTGCAGGATTATACCAAAGGCTCATTTAACTTGTCCACCATCCTGTCCCTGTGAGTGGCTGGTAAATGTGGGAGGAATGGACCAATATTTAAAAGAAAATCCTTCTTTTTGTGATCCATATCAGCCATAAGCAGTTAACAATTCAGGGCACTTCAATTATCAGGGTATTAACAACTGAGGGATTTCCTCAACCAAAAGCTGTGTCTGGCCATCACTTTTCACAGCTGCCAACAGAGCCAGCCCTCAGGAATGTATCTAATTCCATTTTGAACACACTTACACTTTTGGCCTCTGCAACATCCTGTGGCAAAGAGTTCCACAATTTAATGATGTGCTGTAAGAAAAAGAACATCCTTTTGTTTGAAATCTGCTGTTTATCTCTTCCTTGGTGTGTCTGATCAATCTGTGCATTCAGAAACAATCAATAATTATTTCTTATTCCTTAGCCACATAATTTTTCCTTTATAAAGCTCTCTCTTATCTCTTATCTTAGCCTCTTTTGTAAGCTACCTTATTTAGTCCTTTGTTATATGAACATTCTATATTTATATCCCTTATTGAGATGTGGTGAAGACAGTCACGTGCTGTGTACCAGAATCTCAAGAATGCTTTATTTACCCTTTGACTAACATGCTTGCATTACAAAGAATGATCAAAAGTTTTCAGGGATTTGTCAATGAAAGTCTTAGATCTCTTACTTCAGAGTTAAAAGCTATTGTATCCATTTTGCATCTTTATGAATAATTCTGATTCTTTTCCCCCATGTAAATTACTCTGCACTTAGTGACCAGCTGACTACTAATTTCATACACCAACTGATCACCAATTAGTGAGTATTGCACAATGCTGAAGCTGTCCGTAACAAGCTTTGAACATTCCAGACAATCAAGCGTGACCTGAAATTTTGTCATCTCTGGCACATGACAATTTTTTCAGAAATACAGAAAAGGGGAGCTGTAGTCTATCCTAAATGTAGTGACTTCATTCTTCATTACTATTACTTTTAAACTGCAATCAGGCCAGTCCCAAATCTTCAGCAGAGGCTGTGCTGTTGTCCAACAGAAAAGTACCATAGCCTATTTTAGAATCCAGAACTTCTGAATATTATTTATTACTTTGCTTTTGAGCAGCTCTGGAAATGCTTGTGACCCATTCCAATTTGTGACTTCTGGCAGAGTTATCTTTCTTCTGATATTTGCAATATTTTGTGTGCAATAACACGAGGACAACTGGAGCTGCTACTTCAGGCAGGTTTCCTCAGTGCCCCCTATCCTCAGAGAATGTCGGTATCCTGCAGTATGGCTTTGGTCAAGTGGAAACAGCCAGTCCTGGGAAACTGTTCTGAACTACTACCACTCTTGGGTGAGTCTGTCTGGGAATGGCTTGAAGATGGGTTGAATACCCCCCACCTCGCCTTCTCTGCCGGAAACAGCAAAAGCTCCATTTCTATGGGATGTTCACTCTATCACTGGAAGGCCATAGGAATCGTAACCTGGTGAAACAGGCTCATGGGCTGATTATTTACTATCTGAGAGACACCAGGAGTGTTGATAAGAAGGACTATTAACACATTCCTTCTAAAAACAAACTCCATTCTTACTCAAACAACAGTTAGTTTCTTGTTGAAGCAAAAGCACCTGCCACCTTGCCTTTACCATTCAGCTTTTAAAACAAGTAATTAAGACCAAGCTAATTAGGTTTTAAGTTTTACTCCTCAAGCATGTTTTGTTTATATCTGTATCAGAGGAGGACTAAAATCGAGCACGTGCTGGTAGCTAATCTTTGTTGCAGTGAATTACAAGTAAAGGAAAAGTAAAAATTACAAAATCAACAGCAAAACCAAACTGTTGCCCATAAATGAGAATGTCTTTAAATTATTTTTTAAAGTAGTTTGTAAGCTGTTCTAAGGATTAATCAGTTTATCAGCCAGAAAAATCACATGTTATCACGATTTTTCTTTCAAAACTGATAAATTATCTCCATATGGGAATGCAAAAAAGGTAGCATGGGACAGAATCAAACAGCATCTCAGTAATTTGTTACCTGAGCTACTCAGAGCTGTCCATAATGATTTTCATTAGTTGTGGATCATTCATATTAAAGCATGTCCTCTTAATGAGTTTGTAAAACAAGGCCTCAGTTCATTGTGTATTTTATGGAGTATTTTCTCACTTTGCCTCCTTCAGCCTTTTAAACTACATATAGTAAGTTTGGAAGATGTTTGTTTGTTTCTCACATTTTGGTTTCCCTATTTATTTATCTCACTTTTCCACCAGAGAGGAAAGACAACGTTCCTAGTGTTAACGGGACAAGAGAAGCTCTGTGGTTAAATCTTCTCCAGATATGTGTTCTGTGGCGCTATGCACAGCTAACAGATGTCAGATAGGCTGCTGGTGTCACCCAGTGGACAGAGAGGCTGATCGCAGAGAGGTGTCATATAGAGAAATTTTTCTTTCTGCGGGAATAGCTTGTTTCCAAGTGACAAAACCAGCTGTAATTTTGCCATAGTGAAGAAGACAGGATATTTAAAAGTACCTCTGCTCTGTTGCCATGGCAGGTACTAAAATGAAGAGAGCAAAGACAGGAAGCTGTGCACATTCCTCACCATCAGTAAGAATCGAGCAAAGAATAATCAAACAACAATTAGCGGGTGCTCTCTCTTACTGGGAGAAAGTAATTAAAATAACCAAGCAAAACAGTGTTTGTCCTGCTGTTTGCAGAAAGGTGTGGGGATTATCAAAATCCAATTCAATGCAATTCTGTGCAATGCAAAACATGATTGCATTTTTGCAGCCTAATAACAGCTTGCAACAGAGGTAATCAGCTTGTCAAGAGGGGTGAAGAAAATCTGGAGAATCATCTCTTCACAGTGTTTCAACAGTAATGTATTTCAAAACATGCAATGTACACCTTACATGCAAAACTTCAATGGAATAAATCACCTATAAATTAATCTCTTGCAAAAAAATTCTAGTGTTTCCAGATCACATATGAAAACTATGTAAGTACTTACAACTAGCATCAGTGCATGTTCCATCTTACACATTTTCCTGATTTGCAAAGACTGCTTCTCAATGTTGGAGAATGGAAGGTTTCTTATTTTTTTAAAGACTAAAACATACTGTTGGGTGATATACATCAAGACTTTTTGTCAGAGATGAAGCAGAAATGGGGTTAAGTGCACAGAGATGGCTAGATCATATAAATCGTACTCCTTGTCTAATGCTATGGCAACTGGCATGTCCTTCTTACCCCTTGCAGGTGGAATGAGAATGACCTGATGGATTGAAGTTCCAGAACTGCTAATAGATAAAGAAGAATCGAGGCTGCTGGGACAACAGTCAGTACTCCTGAAGAGCAAAGATTAGCATTCTGCTCTCCTGATGGCTCAAATGCTTTTAAAATGCAGTCATTCATTTGTAATTAGATCACAGAAGTGGCACTGAAAGTTAAATAATGACTGCAACGGTTTTAACATCCCAAAAACCTGCCAGGAGCTATGTTAGGTCTATTTCCTAACAAGGAGCCCTTACGATCTGTAACTGTGTCTGCAGAATTAATATTGATTGTATGTGCGGGGGTGAAGGGAATCCAGACAACCCAGAAGCAATAAGGGAAGTACAAGTATATAATTAAGTAGGTGGTAAATTTTGCTTGACCAATTAAACTAGTAACATTCCTTCTAAATAAGCCCTTATGAACTCAAATTTCTTTTTCAAATCAGACAGCAATGATTATTTACACTGTAAGTTTGATGACAGGGGCTTCTAAACGTCTCAATCTCTCTTTGCAAATCTATTTAACTCTTCCCAGAATTAACAGTTTCTCTGAATTATAAAGCTGGAATTCATAGTTGCAAGCATAGGGGAGCTAGCCCCTATGCAGCTTTTTTATAGATTTTTCATAACCCTCCGGATCACAGTCTTTCAAAATCCTATGCTCCTACCATTAGTGGACAGAGGCCAACTGGACCAACAGCACCAGCACTGTGAGTTGAGGAGGCAATACACAAACTTTTTTTCCTCACTTATTTCCCAAATAGGTTTTTGTGTCAGGCTTCCAGCAGAAAGGAAAAATACGAAAATTTAGGTCTGAAAACATCCTTACTTCTTCTTAAAGGTAGATATTTAATTCAGATTTAGCCCTTGATTCTTGGGCTAAAAATCCTGTTAAGTGCTGAAAAACATGGGAATTCTCTCAAAGACTTCATGAAGGCCAGAACGTCACTTCTTCTATGCTAAGTTTTAAAATGCAAATCAGAAATGATAGTTGTTGTGTGACTGGTTTCTCAAGAACTGGAAAAATAAGACACGGTGAAAGAAGAAATTTGAATGCCTTAACTGGTACTGAAGCTGCATGTATGCAGATTCAAATGTTCTTAACATTTAAACTTCAGTGCAGCTCCACTCATATCTACTGAAAGATGAAATATTTTGAATACAGAAGTCACTGATGTTTACTGTTGTGCTCCTCTATGCCAAGATGATAAAAATACCTGCTGAGTCCCTACTACCACTTCTACTGTTAACTCTATCGAGAAATTTTCAGGTAACAGACAGCATTCAGGGAACATTGACACAAAAAACTTCATATCTTGTTTTAAAGTGTTCATCATATTACTTCTCTTCTGCTTTTTTGCCTTTACAAAGTTTAATTTACTTGTATTTCCAGTCTTTTTACATACAGACTTACACAAATAAACTTTGTGCTGTGTATTTCCTTAATACTTGGCCATGTGAAGGGACGACAGTGTCTTTTATTAAATCACTACTCACTAAGTTTATACTGTAAGGAAAATAATCTGGTTTGAAATTTTCTAGCAGCATGCTTCTGCGTGGAATGTTTTTCCATTCGTTTTTATTAGAAAGTGCTGATTCCTGGAAACCAAAATGTTTCAATAGCAACAAAAAGATACTTTGTCACAATGCTAACCAAATGACAGATTTCTGCTCAACTAAAAGCAAAAGCTTCTTGTGGTTACTAATCTTTGGGTCTCACAACGCCACAGAAGTCACACACATACCACAGAGTTTCCTGGTACTCTGCCACAGAGTTCTCAGGTTCTAGGGCCCTGCTTTACATTAAAGGATTGTTCAGGATTACTCCCTCAGCTGTTTCAGAACAAAGAATTATGTGAGGAATTAATCTAAACTACGAATGACAATTTACTCCATCTTCAAAGATAAGGATTCAATATTTAGTTTTCAGAAACAGGATTTTTTTTTAGTAGGAAATTCTAGTGTTTCTAAACTTTTGTTCTCCTCTGGAAATACTTTTTTTAATATGAATTTCCTAATTTCCTGTAGAACACATATTTGGAATTGGTGCCAGTTAGACATTTCTGGTGAGAAAACTTTTTAGACAGTTTAGCAAACAGATAAACATACAATTATTAAAACATAAAACCTCTTTAAAGTTTTTAAACGTGTTGGAAAACTATCTACAATCTGGTAAAACTCACCTTAGCACAAGGCATACTTCTCTTCTTGTTCTTCCATCATACAGCTGCTTTACTTTATTTTCACAAGTGTTTGTTTTTTGAAGATGAGACAGACTATTTTGATCTGCTCCTTAAGGGACATTTGATTGTCACTGAGGTGATCATACTCCAGGTGTGGCAGATAGGGAATCTGATGTTTACTTCAGCTGTACATCTTTCCTTCCTCTCCCATAATTCTGTGAAGCACAGTAGGTTAAGCAGCCTGGGATGTCACACACAGCTTGTTCCTGGCATGAGAGAGATAAAGTATCAGAGAGAGTGTTACCAAGTTAGATTAACAAATAAATCAAGTACAGATTGAAGAGGAACATAAAATTGTCTCTATAAAGGAGAGCCTAGGCCCAGTCATCCCCTATTATCTAAGGCAGTCATCTCAGCATTTCAGGTGTTTCTTAAGGTCTGATGTAACCAGGAGTGCTGCAGATCTCCTGGCTTCTGCCAAAACAGCCTCTGAAATCCAGCCAACAGGAGAAAGAAGGATGTGCTTTAACTAGATGAGCTAACCAGGCGGGCTTTGGTAGCAGCCAAGAGCAGACTTCAAAGGTTACTCCCTAATTATTTGAAGATCTCATAGGCACGTCTTAGGCAGTTGATTGCAGTATACTCATTCTATATTCATGTGGATGTGTTATGTGTGTTGGTATTATTTGTCTTTTACAAGTGTGGTGAAGACTAATTTGTTTAAGAAGTCCTTTGTAATTTGAAGGGATTCTGTACGTTGTTTGGTCCTGTAAAGCAGGCATCAGGAATGCCAAGATCCAGAACCTTATCTTTACACCTCTGATGAAGACATCATGTCATCAGTAAACACCTGCCACTCTGCTCTTGTTCACTCTTCTCTTATTCCTTTAATTTTCCTCATTTTTAGATGCTGTGGAATTTGTAAAAAAAACCACTGTTGATATTCACCCATAGGAAAGGTGTCAACAAAAGCAGACTTGCCTCAAAGACACAAGGGAACCTTGAGCCACCAAAGATGCAGTGAGAAATCATGTCACCTTTTTCTGTTAGGAGAAACTGCTGACACAACATGAAGGACAGTAGAGGATTATTTAAGTTTGAAAAGCTACTACTCTTCTTCCCCACATACAATTCATCCCATGCAATGGTGTAATGGAGGAATTGGAGGAATAGGTGAACTACTTAAGTATTTGCAGAAATAAACTACAAGTAAACTCTTGCCAGCAGTGTTTGCATTGGAGCCATCACTGTCCAACCTGAGTTTAGATCCTACACTGTGAATTAACAGCACACAGTCCATTCCTTCTTTTATTTACACAGAGCCCAGCCATAGGCAGCTCCTCTGATTTGATGCTGCTATTCAGTTAAACAGAAGCTCTGCATGAGAATAACAGTAAGTAAGGGAAGGTTTAATGCCAAAATGAAAAAGATGAGCAACTTGCATTAGCAAGATGTGCCATTTCTGGGTGAAGTCAGGTTTCAGAGGATTGCCAAGGGTATTGCAAACCTCCTTCCTTTAATGGATTGAACGAAAAGACATTCATCTGAGACTAGCAGATTATTTAAAATCAAATATAGACCATCTTGTACTTGAAAAGGAAAGGACTCAGGAAAGATGCTGTAAACAATATTCCCTCTTTTTCTGGCTGCCCTTACATTTAAGAAGGCAAACAAAGTAGTATGACTATGACTCTAAACAAACTCTGAGAAAGCAAATCTGAAATTCAGATTTTCTATATATTACACTTGTCAGGTGGTGGCACTTGAAAGGGTTAAGCATCAATCAAGAACAAGACACATAGGGCTTGCATCTTCATAAATGCTGATTTAGAGAAGCACTGCTCCCAGAGTTTTTTGGAGACTACTATCACAAATGTCTGATAATACAAATAATTAATCTTATTTGCTAAAATAGTATTTAAAAATCTAATATGGGCATTTTTCCAAACCTTCACAACTGCAGCTTCATTGTTGTTGCTGCTTTTAGAATGTCCTATGAGGTACTGATAAAAACACCTCATTAAAAAAGAGTGTAAATTCTTAATGTTTGGCATAAGTGAGCAGACAGAAAAGAACCAGTTAGGTTATTTTGTCTCTTCTTCTTGTCCCCCTCATTCACCTGAAAGGGTGAGAGTATGGTTCCTGCTACATGCTGTGAGGAGGAGCATCTGATCTATAAGGAGAGGAGTTTCTTACTTGGGAGCTTGGCTGTTATCTTTCCTCTTCCCTTGTGATCTCTGCATACCTGAGGTAATAGAGAAAGCATCTGCAGACTGAATGATGCCCTTCCTTAAGGGCTGCAGAGGAAGGTCAGACATTTTCTCAAGGTGTATGCAGTCAATTCCCAAAATACACCACCACTGCTGAAATCAGACACAAAGTAGGCCTTGATTTGGGAACTGATAGTGTTTTTGCACTTATGACTCATCTACTCTGTGATACAAAATGGAGAGCTAATAGTGAAAGTTAATCACATAATTACAGAATCACAGAAATTTAAACTAATTTTTCTTCTTTTTAACAAAATCTTGGTTTGCATGCCAACATATTCCCTAAAAATGTTAGAGTCTACCATGTGACAGTGTGACTAGTAATTTAAATCCTGCAAAGAGTAATCTTTTTTCAGATTTGCATCTGTGAATTACATCTTATATAAATCCTTTCAGAAGAAATTATTACAAAGATTCTGTGGCTAAACATATTTACTTGGCTACATAGCCAAGAATCAGAAGAATTTTCTCATAATGAACTCTAATCTCCTCTAAAATTCAATTTTTCCAACGTTTTGTCCAAATAATAGCAGTTTTGAAAAAAAGTATTTTCTACTAGCAGAAAATATGGATGCAAAGAACTACTAAATGATGGGTAATGGCAATATAGCTGGTTTTAATGATCTCTGATGATGCCATGCTTGCCTAGGGCAGATAGAATTGAAAGGATTAGCTGGTACTTAAAGGTGGAGCCTGGAGCAGGATATGAGTTCTGTTGCCTACTGCTCAGCTCCTCATAAAGACGACCATGTCTAGTGTGAGAGAGTTCTTGGGGTGCAGAAATTTTCATAGACAAATATGAAAGCAGACACTACCAGGACTCCAAATATAAGGGTACTAATCTCAGAATCCACCTCCTGGAGAAAGACAATCACCTGCTCTGCTTAAATTTAAAGAAAGTATTTATCACTCCTGTTAAAATTACTCACTGATTACATTATAATGAAATATTTACTGGTTTATGAAGTTTTGCTGTGTACTGTCTTTAACTATTTGGATTGCCGACGGCTGGAAAAAAAAATTAAGCTATTTTCTTGCTATTTAAAAAAAAAGGATTATTTGATTTTTGGAAGAGAAGAATATTAATTGAGAGTTTCTTTCTGACTATAAGTAAGAAGCACTGTTAAAATTTAGAGGAAAGATCATGAATAAGAAACAAAGGGCAGAGAACAAAGACAATTCTGATTTATCACAAAGTTTAGACTGTTTTTGGTGTTTCCAGCTAATCTGTCACGAAATTACAATTACAAGTATTTAAAATGGCACTAACTACAGATATTAAGATGTAAGCAAATGCCACTTTCCATATCCATTTTAAAAAAACTGAAGTTTAGCTTATGAAATATAGTTTGAATTTTTGTTCCAAACAAATAAAAGATAGGCTAGATTTTGAATATATTAATTTAGTAGTTTATTTTCTCTCACTTAGATTGCTTCCTTGCCCATGTAAGCAGAAAGCTGTGCAAATGAGAAGTTGAGAGTTTTTTGGATAAATATAGTGGTGTTATTAGTAGTAGCTTAATGGATTGTGTTCTAATACCCAAACCTGTGAGCTATACATTGTGGACATCTTACAAGTTGTCATTTAATAACTGAAAAATTGAATTTCCCAGAAGTTCATGACTAAATCAAAATTCCTCTTCAAATTAATAGGAGGTATACATGTTTCCTATATGCAATGCAGGCTTTTACCTCTTCTAGGCTAAATGGTTTCATATGTAACAGGAGGATGGAACTAAAATCTAAACAAACAGAATATTTTTGTACCAGTGTATTTTTGTTTTACTAGGTTCACAGATTTCTTCTGCTTTTCCAACTGTTTCATAAATATATTTTTCCTAACTGGTGAATCACTCAAAAAATCTATTTCACCTAAGCATGTTTCAACATAACTATAAGACAGCCTTTGTCATAAACATGTAGAGTTTTGGCTGGATAGTTAACCTAAAAGGACAGACAGCACACTGCATCAAAATGAAGACCAGAAAGATATCAATCAGGATTTCTTGGGGCTTCATTCAATACCCACGTCCTACATCACAATAAATGATAGCTGCCTCTGAACAGACAGTAGTATACTTAGTATTTTCTCTGGTAGATCAGAGAATTCCAGATAAACTACAGATAATATTTAATCATCCTTTCAGAGGAAAAAAGAATATTCAGTTGTGTTCTGGCTACACCTAAATACACTGGATGTAGGGCAGTAGAGACTTCATCAAAAATTGTGAATAGAGAATGATTAAATAATTAAGGAAACTAGACTGAAAAAAAGGCAGGAATAGGAACCTATGAACTTCTATGAAGTAACTGTCCCTTTGGGCCCAGCCTATAGTAGATGGACATTGGCACAAATCCACAGGAGTTTATATTTAATCTCTAGAAGTTCTTAACTTCACCAGTCACTGGCAAGGCAGTTAGAACATTTAAAAGGAAATAAACTTGAGAGGTTTATTTTATGAGAAAGCTCACCAATTCCAGACTTTGCAGAGAAAATAATATTTTTAGACAGCCTTCACAAAATGCAATCCTGTAGCAGTTACAACACACCAACCCTTCCAACTGTGGAAGGGCCGCACCCTGCAGTGGTGCCAAAGACACAGGCACCTTCATGTTGCTACTTGTAGAAGCCAATTGCAAAGCATCCTACAATCCTCACTGTGATGAATTCATTAACTTTAAAGGGCAAAAAAAAGATTTACTAACTCTAACAAGCTTTCAAGTTTATATTTGGATGGAAGAAGCAGACCAAATTCTCAAAGGGTGATCCAAGACAGTTGGTCATAGGTGAGGAAATCAGCAATTACTCAAGGCTTAAGTCTACAAACATGTTTTAGTGCTGCCATTCCCATTTAAATCCTGCAAAATTAGCTTGTAGCTCAAGAACTGTGGACAGAGACAGCTCCCAGACCCTTGTCTGATGACTTCTGCCTAAAGTCAATGTATTGACACAGTGCATGTTTTGGAAGGTTGTGCTGTTTAGCAGGAAGACCTGACCTCTCCTACCTCTCAAGCCAGGTATACTTCTGAGGGACAGGCTGTGGAGTCAGACATGGACAGACATGAGAAATTCTAGTCCTTGCTTTCCCTTTAACTACAGTGGGTAGGATTTGGAGAGTGTTTAGACCCCAGTAAAAAAGTAACCTTTTAGTGCATACAAACTTCTTTCTTAAAATTGTGGTCCCTAAAGCTTTATCATTGTCTGTGCATATGGACCATGAAGAATGCCCTGGTGACACCAAGCAGGGGTCTTGGAACTGTTGCTATTTAATCCAAAAGTCAGTGTGCACCAGCATTTTCCAGCCTCTGGCACTCCTACCCATTCAAATATTATGTTCAAAAATGAACAGCTTTACTAGACTCATTAACATTTTTGTAAGGCTCCTGAAAACATCAAATTAATCTATTAATTAATATATTTGTTTAATTCTATGATCTGTAAAATTCTCTAATCTGTATTTGGTAACACAAACTCTTTCAATAATTATATGCCTTCAATTTAGCAGACTTAGTAAAAACCAAAACTATAGATGCAGCATGATATTTTCTAATATCATGAAGATTTGAATATGCCTGCAGATTTCACACCAAATAAACAAAAGTCAGTTTACAGAAAAAAATAAACCAAGTCCAAGTAGAATATTTGCTTATATGAAACAATAATGGCAGCTGTTCAGAATTGTATTGCCATTTGTTTGAAGTTATTCCTTTCTATCAGCTGCCAGCCTGGTAGTACGAGCCAAGTAATGAATTGGGTATGGGTTTGGATACCTGTCATTCTGTCAGGGCCTTATGTAGGCCTAGTATAAAATACTAGGCATGGTGCCAGTAGCTCTGTAGTGGGTAGCAGGAATTTTAAAAATCACTGATACAACCCCTGTAAATAAAGGGTTTGTTTACAAACTCCATGCCCGAAGGCATGCTTACTGACCAGGCTCACAAATGTTCTACCTCTGTTTCTGGAATTTTTGCAGCATGTTAGGACCAGTTCTGGTAACTAAAAAGCAGTGAGAGCTTTTTCATGGATGTCAGTGAAAAATGCATGAGGCCTGAAGTAAGGTAAAAAATTGCCTGCTAGGAATATGCCCAAAAGCAAAATGAAGAATGGCTCGTTCATTTTCCCAAGCCCAGAAAACACATTCACAAGATGCTTTCAGCTGGCAGGATGGACCTCTGTTGAAATCCTGAATTAAAACAGATCCAGGCAGTTTGCTTTTCCTCCTTCTTGTCAAGATGCTACTTGAGTAAAACAGAGGTAAAGGTACCCCCTCATGCAGGTGCTGTTGGGAGAGATGCTCTTTGCGAATAACAGATTGACAGGTTGTGGATGTCCTGTTCCTGGAAGTGTCCAAGACTGGGTTGGATGGGGCCCCGAGCAACCTGGTCTAGTGGAAAGTGTCCCCGCCCATGACAGGAAAATTGGAACTCAATTATTTTTAAGGTTCCTTCTGACCCAAACAATTCTCTGATTATATGATATGCTAAAGAAATACAAGCATCATGTTCCCTGCAATTAAGACACCCCAGAGAGAATAGAAGATGTGAAAATGGGAGGGGGAAAAAGAAAAATTAAGAATGACAGCAAGAAAAGTAAAGCAATAAATATCACCTATGCTACACCTGGCTGGGCATGCCTGCCATCCCAAGGTCATTTCCATTCTCTGACCATTCATTTTTATAAGGTCACCAGCCCTCATTCCTGATTAAGCATCAGTGTTATGCTGTTGCTGTAAACAATCAGAAATATGAAACCTGTTTTTCCTGGTGTATCTCAGTGGTGCCACGCAATCCAAGAAGCTCTTTGATCTATGAGTCTTTAATTAAAAAGATCCACTTTGCATATCTGCGCCTTCATCTGACTTTTCTCATGGTACAGGCCTGTAAGGCAGGTATAAATTTTTATCCCTGTGATACAGACTAGAGTAAATTCCTAGTACATTCCTAGGAGTTTTAAAACACTTCAAAATCTATTGTAAAATTTAAAGGAAGAAAAATAAAGTCAAATAGCATGTAGATATCATGCATGTATGTGCACTCAGTTGGGAACACTTTTATGTCTCTATATTCAATATTCATTAAGAATAAGAAGGAACCTGATAATATTATCCAGAAGAAAAATGCTGATGTTCAGTTTACAAGGTCTGGTGGACCTGAATCTTCAGAAGAAATCACCTGTGTGCTTGCTTTCCCACAAGAAGGGACGTTATTACAGTTGCATTTGAAACTGATATGGAGGATATAGAAAATATCAGTGTTCATCCTGCAGTTTAACAACAGACCCCTTCAGATAGGAGATCCATCCTCAGAATAAAGAAAGCTATATGGAAGGGTAAGCATCCAAACAAATCCATGCAATTGTTTTAACAAGATGGCATAACAAACTTGGGAGTGAACGAAACCAGTGAAAGAAACAGAACCAGGATGAAAATATAAAATATGAGCAACACTTTTAAAATTACTCTTCTTGAAAAAGACATCTAATAAGATCTTAAAAAGACAATTATAGTCTTAATTTCTATCCTTATTAAAAACAGACTAGAAAAAGGAGCTGGAAGAGACTTACAGAAGTCAGATGCATTTAATTAGAGGAGCCAAACCTGATAGTATTTGGCAGTGACCACCCAGATATATCTCAGTTCCTTCTCAGGGTTAGGTCAGTAGCTCCACTTTCTCCATAAAGTTATGTCAATTATTTTTTGTATGAAAAATCATAATTATGATTGAACAATACATAGACCAAACAGCATTTCATCAGCTCTTTTATGACCTATATGATGCATTGTAGCTCACTGCAGTGTGAGGCACTAAGAATGGTAAAGGAGACAAGAGTATGCCAGCAATTTGTCTCCGTGAAATATCCATCTGCAGCTCATGTCATGTATTCCCAGCTCATGTCATGTATTCCAAGCACCCAGAAGGCTGGTTCCCAATTGCCTGCTGCTCTCCTTTGTATATTTAAATTTTCTAGTAAGCCAAAGTGCATCCTGTCCTCACAACAAATGGGAAGTTAAATTTTCAAAGCAATTTCCATTTAGCTTAGCAATTTAAATAACATAGTGTTTGGTGGCTGCTTGAAAGAATGGTGGCATTTGACTCCTGGAAGGGACTTGTAGAGGGGACAATGTTCTTCACCTCCACCTGACTTGCACACAAGCTAGAAGAGGTGTTTTTCCTCTTCCCATGTCAATATCCTCCAATGCCAAACTCTCCATATCTGAGCAAAATGCAGATCAAAGACTCTGCCCAGTTTTATGTGAAGAGGTTAGATGAAAAACAATCAACCAAAATAAACCCAACCCATTGTTAGACACCCAACTAAGATATGACTTCACGCTGAAAAAAAAAAGTTAGGTTGCACAACATAGCACCTCTGTCAGGTCCATTATTGTTCACATCGTTCATATGCTTGTACAGCTTCATGCTCTCTGCACTAATTTGCAGCTTCAAGGAAGTGCTCCCAGTGCACCTGCCCGCCTGCTAGGAAGGCAGATGCTGCCATGTCCAGTTAGTGCAAGTTCCAGCTATAGTGAGACCTGGTTAAAGGCTAAATATGCAGGCATAGAAACCCCCTGAGGAAGTCTGCAGAGCTTTCGCAAACAGCAAGATATTCAGAGGACAGCTTAAATGAGAGTCAAGGAGTTACTACTCTCTAGTTTTATGGTTTCTGTCACATGCCTCTGCAGAAAACACTGGGACTAACTACTCTCTATCAGCTCTGGATCCTGGGTATTGGGCCCAGGTGCAAATGGATAAGTGAAGCCAGTAACCCAGTCATGTCCTTCCTTGAACAAGCAGGTTGGGAGGAATGAGTAGAGCTCTCAGTACAAAATCCACCCACTTGACTAAGCACAACCTGCTGATCTCCCAATTCCCTCCCCAAGCAGTGTCAGCCTTAAGTGGCAGGTTTCTGTTTTGTTTCATCAATGACCTTTCCTTAAGACCTCTCTACAGGGAATTATATGATTTTGCAATCTTTTAAATTGTGAGAATCCTGAGGATCTTTGTAAACACTGATGGTAAATATTAAATACATTAGTCTCAGATAGAAAGGGATCTAGTGAGATGTCCAAGATCATGCAAGTAGCCTGTGGTTAAGCTGGCATCAGAAATTACCACATTGACCTGCACACACACATAGCAGAGATCCTTTGATGTTTTTACTACACCTTCACCATCATGTATTCCCTATACCTGTTGTGCTGCTCTTCATTGCTATTGTTTACTTCATCCTTCTGAGAAAGAAATATAGTTTAAATACTTTTAAATTTCTTTCTCTAACAGCCAAATTTATATCTATTTAAGTACCATAAGAAGGAAGCAGAGAGAGTTTGAGGCTGGCTAAACTAACCCAAACCTAGGAGGCATGTATTTAGTCCCGCCTTTGGCTGACATCCTTTTCAATCAGACACTCCGTGTGCACTGTTCTACGTGTATACATGAACACATGCCTCCAGTACTTTTATCTGTTAGTCCTGAAACACTTATAAGAATGTGCAGGTCATCACAATAGTATTAGGGAAACAAAACCATTAAGGGAAAAAACGAGCACAGAAGCTGGTGAATTTTGAGGTAAGCTAATTCGGGAAAACATCAACTGACAAAAATCAAAGTAATGTTATGTCTTCAAGCCAATCTCTCTTGCTGTTCCAATTTTGCCATAAAATATTGCTCAGTATAAACTTTTTGCTGACCAGGCTAAGCATAAATATTTAAGAACACTAAGCCAACTCTCATGGCACTGACAAAGGAATCTGGTGACAGCATCAGCGTATAGCAGTATCAGAAGCAGCATTTTACTTCCAGCCTGATGGGCCAACAGGGTCTGCAAATCCTTGCAAACATGCTCAGGTCCTGTGAAAGGAAACACTTTGCTTGTAGGGAGACCTCATGATCTATTTGTACCATAAAAGTTATCTTTAACTAGATGATTAGATCACCTAATTGCAGAGCTTTGAGGAACATGGTAATATGGAAGACCCGGGACAGCTGCACCACAGAGAGTCTCAGGTGTTCTCAGCATTTGGATGAGCTCTGTGCTCTTCTTGTAACAATTGCAAGCCAGGATCCAGAATCCACGAGGGTAAACGACAGATACATTTCAGAGAGTTGTCTAAACCAGGTAATTCTAAGACATAGGTCTCATAGGTGGGAAGTGCTCCCTTAAATAATCACAAAATATTACGCTTCCTGTGTAAGCCCCAAACAATAAGCTTTTTTTCTTGCTCTTCTTTTTCTTGGCTTTGCAAACACATTACATAGCAATCAGAAAGTGACATACAGAGGCCAGCCAAAAAACATAAACTCCATGTTTTGCTGCAGCATCAATTCGTTTCAACTTTGGGCTACTCAGTTCCCCAAGGAGCCAAGCAGTGATAATAACCCATTCCATGAGTGTGCCAGTGTACTGTATTATACAACACATTGTAGCATATACACTTCACACATGGAAAACTGCTAGATTTTGGACAGCCACTTACTACTAAACCTATTATTACAAATGATGATTTTCCATGTAAGATTAAATCTGAATATGCTTATAATTTTGCCAATGTACAGGAAGTGTCAGTTAAGAAGCAAAATATAACAGTAGAAATTCAGAAAATGTGCTGCAGATACAAAATTATACAAGTGAACTTTATTAACTTGTAAGTAATTAATACTCACAATTACATATCAGAATTTTTTTTCCCATTTAAACCTAGCCTGCTTTGTAAATTTCAATGTTTCTTCCTTGGAGAATTGATCAGGCAGTGTAAATCTTAACTATCCTGATATCTCCTCCATTCCTTGATACTATTTAAGCACTTTAGCTGGTAATCAGAGAATGGCTGATGTATTTGGAAGCTACCATGCATTTTAAACACTTGGCCAGTTCTGTATGGGGATCCTCCAGGGTGTTCAGGCTATCTTGTACAATGATAGAAGGCTTAAACATAAGAAGCATGAAGAAGTCTAGAGCTTGTCCTGTAAGACAAATGTGGTTGCAGCTGCACTATGGGAGATATATTTTACTTTGTAAATTATTCAGAAACAAGAACTTAGTCAGTAAGAGTTGTAGACACAGAAATCCATGACCTGCTACTGGACATTCCCTTTACCAAATTAAGAAAATAAATCTGTGATGACAGACCAAGCAAATGGGAGCTCCCAAGAGACAGGAAAGGGTATGGTCAGGTTAGTGGAAGCTGGTTGTCTCAACCCTTTAGGTGCTCATCTGTGATTAAGAAAACTCCAACAGCTGCCAGACTATACAGAGCACTGGCAGATGCATTGGCAGAGTGCTGAAAGGAAGTGTGCACAGTCTTGAGATCTCTGGCGCAGAAGAGTAAGAGGCTGCCTGTGAGCACAAGAGCTAAAGATGGACTCAATACTCTTGCAAACTTAATAGCTCAGAGACACCAAGAGCTTGCAACTCTACACCAGAGCATTTGAGAAATGATTTGTTACAGCCAGAAAGAAGCGGATGCCACATTTTCAGAAAACAACAGAAGAGATGGTATCATTTTGTTCAGTGCCCATGGAGCTGATCCTCCATGCTAAGATGGACTGTAGCACTTTTAACCTTCACCAGCCAAGGAATTTCAGTTCTGTAGCCCCAGTGGCACCTGACCAACTTCAGGGCCAGCATTAGGAAGAAAATGAACAATTTTTTTTTTTTTTTGACATGGCAACGTCCTTAAAGAAATCAAAAGATCAGTGCAGAGTAAGCAGTTCTTCCCTTCAGATCATCAAATCTGTCTATGTTTTAGGCAGAACTAATATAATACCTTGTGAAGAACTTTTCAGTTAGTCCATTAATTCTCCCATTCAGAGCAAAAGCGGAATTATGTCAAATATATGTGATCAAATGGTTTCCAGTAGGAAAAGGCTTAATATAACATCTGAAAGCAGTTAGTCACCCTGTATTCTATTAGCAAAGAATAGTGGATCTGCAGTGGCTCTGTAGAAAACCTTGTTGGCAGATGCTCAGAAATAATCAGAGAAAGACCGGATATTTTATAAAAGATTATATCCAAAAATCAAGGAGAGTTATTGTTTGACAAGTTCTCCCTTATGTTAATCTATGCTTCAGTTTAAACAGACATTCAGAATTGCTGTTCAGGTATTGCATAATTCTAACCACCTCTGCTAAGAGCCATATAACTCTTACCTATTTCTTCACAGATGTTGGATGAGAGTGAGAAACTGATTGTGATGGGTGCCTGACTTGCATAATTTGCACAGCAGGAGCTAGAGGAGAAGATAGGATCATACATAGAAGGGTGAGTCTGCTTTCAGAAACGTAAACCAAAGGGTTGGGGGTTTTTTTTGCTGTTGTTGTTTTGGGGATTTTTGTTTTTTGGGGTTCTTTTGGTTTTTTTTAAGGGGAAGCCTGCAGTAGCACCTAGAGAGCTAGAATGGGCTTCACCCCAACCTGTGGTTCTGCACAGAGGATTACTTACACTTGCTGAATGAAATGCTCTGGATGCAAATATTTTTGCTGGCGCAATATGTTATGACTCTATCACTCACCTTGAAAGAGGAGACTAAAAAACGCTTTGATAAATGGCTTGAAACATTGCCCAGTTTCACTGGCTTTGTTCTTCTAAGTGTTTGCACCTCTTGCTTCAGCTGCAAAGTTATTTCATCATGTCCTAAAACACTGCTATGCAGAGAACTGCAGTATAACAAGCTATAAAGTGGAGCATGTTGGCCTAATCAGGCAGCTGAGAGTGTAGACTTAACAGAAAGTGCTCTCTATCCTTTGGAGGCCAAACATTACAACACAGCACATTTGCACAGCATGACCTTACCTTTACTTCAGAGAGACATGTTTGGTGCTGTCTCAGGTTTTCTTTTTTCCTTTGTAGTGCAGGCTGGTAAAGCAAAGCTTTTCTTGCATTGTTCTCTTCTGGTGCCATTGATTTCACACTCTGTACATTTGGATTCAAGAGCACGACTTTCAACCTCCTCTGAGACTTGGCTTCACCTGGTTCCCACACTTTTGTACAGTAGTCATTTCTGGGGCTAATTATGGTAATCAATCCCCTCACTGAGTTCTCCCTAGCTCCAGGTTAGCATGTTACCAGTCTCATATCCAGCAAGGAGCTGCAACTTCTCTCCAAGTTCCTGAAACATGCTGGCAGCCATGGATTTATTCAATGTGTTCAGTGGTGAGCTGTCATCTGCCTGTGGGATCAAAGATATTGGGCAGATCCTTGTGTTTGAGCCCTACATCGTGGTTTTACACAGGAACACATCGTAAAACTGGATATTGTTCTTCTGTTATTGCATCACTCTTTAAGAAAGTGTCTTCATGCCTTTCTGTATGCTCCCCTGTACAGATGACACTCTTGCCTTGAATTGGGCTGAGGAGGAAAAAAAGCCATATTATTCAGTGAGACCAGTAGTAGTTAAAAACCCCAGAAAACAGATAGATTATCTTTGTTGCCACAATCATATGTGAACAGGCTGGCAGCTGCCCTTACGCAGCTGAGACTGAGTCACATTTCCTCCCAAGGAAGACACTCCTGAATGGAGCTTAGAAACACCTGTGCAGAGCAGCATGAGGAAATTCAGTGCAGCCAGTGCCAAACCAGGATGCTTGCACTGAGAATGTATGCTTTGGACTACATCTGCTGAAGTGCAATACGGTGTAATTTAACATGGTTATTGATTTCTCCTCTCCCATGTAAAATTATTTTCTCTTGCCCCAGAGAATGGTAATCAATAAATCCAAAACTCTCCTTTCTTAGATGTAACATGCAAGGAACTTTTCAATGTAATAGAACTTCGAGTGTTTAAAAAGGTCTTCTCTAGTACCTACTGATTCTATCTATCCTATTTTCTGTTGGGCTTTTTTTTTTTCCCCCAATTTGGAAACTGTGTTGCTCCATGGTTTTGAGAGGGCCATATTTATTATAATTAGAGGCCTGCCAATGTGGAAGACTTCTTAACTTTTTTTTTTTTTGAGTTTTAAAATCTAAAATACAAAGAACATTTACCAAGAAAAGTCTTAGCCTTCAAGCCTCTAAACACAAACAAGCTTAGCTGTAACCACACAGTTACCCTTTCCAGTTTCAATGGTAGCTTCTTTTACACTCTGAGTGCACACAAATAAGTTCATAAACTGAAATAATCTGGAGCAAATTTCTGAAATTCCAAATCAAGTCTTGCAAAAGAATGTTTGTCCTTGGAACAAAAAATATCAGTTTAAAGCAAATGTGATGAGATCTGAACTTAAAACCCAGTTATCCTGGGGAGTCACACTCCAGAGGAATGCTGTGAACACTTTCTCCCCGTGCATTAGTCAGCAGACATGAATTTCATTAAATCCACAGAGCTCTGCACCCAGCAATGTGCTATTGTTCAGTCCAAGCTAAAACAGTAGAACAAAGCATTAGAATGGCACAACAAAACAAATGTGGCATTATATAGCTAGCTGTTCAATGTTTTAAAGTTAAATATACTAAACTAATGAAATGCTGACAGCAAAAATGAACATTAGGTACCACAGCTCAAGGAGGTGGGTTAGATGTAGGACACTGTCACCTTCCCACTTTTCTTTCTCTGCTCACACTGCATGGCAGAGTGCCAGTTCTGGCCCTGAGCTTCCCCTGTCTCTCCTGCTCCATCTTGGCCACATCTGCTTTGGGGATAATTTTTGTGCCTTCCTTGAAAAAGTAGGTGACAGAAACTTCCTTGCTCCCATCACTAATGGTGTCACACCATTACCTGGCAGGGGGAGGATCTATAGACAAATGCAAGAACAGGTCTGGTTTCTTGCCTTTGTCTTTCATTCTAGTTTTCATCCACAGCAAAATGAATGACTGTTTCCAATTTAAGACTGGAGGAGGTGTGAAGGTGAAATAGAAGACTATCCTGGATTTAAAAGAAAATACCTGGTGAAAGAAATATACAGGTACTGTCTCCTGCACTGCAGCTGTAAACATTACTTCCATTACTCCCCAGAATGAAGAAGGGGTGGAGCAACCCAAAGGAAAGTTGCTACATCAGCAGGCTGTGGAAAAGAAATTGTTAGTGCTTTCCACACTAATGCTGAAGCTGAGAAATTACTTTCTGTGTGAGGTCTTGAAAATTTTCTTCAGATAAGAACCTTCACTGTATGAATGGGAATACATTAATACATCAGTGTATTAAATTGTATAAAATTGATTACAAATCTTAAGTTCAAAATATAACTTTCTGATAATTTAGGTTCATACCACCCTAAACTAGGGTTTTCAGGAGATATGACCTACAACTATTTCTGAGGATATACAATGTCTCAGTTTTTTATCAGAAAAAGAAGACTGCTTCCATCTGCAGTTATGATTCAGTGAGTACATCATGAAATATGCTTTTATTATATTAAAAAAAGTTCTTGCGACTCTATTATAAATAACAAAAAAATTATTTAAAATCAGCATCTAGGGACCCTGGGTTCTCTGTAGCTTTCATCCCTTACCAAGACTAGACACAGGCACAGAGATGTGGTGTCAGGGACATGCTCACTGCAGCATGTCCTAATGTATGTTTCTGCATACCAGGCTAATGCAATAGCTCCATGTCACAGAAATATAAGGAGTCTTCCCAAGGCACTGAGTTGTTTTGTCCATGTGAATCTTGCAGTTTAAAAGCAATTTGAAAAGTAAGCTCTAAAGAAGGCCATAAACTGACTTATATTTCACAGCATGCATCTATTAAAGCAAACTGAGAAGTATTTGCTTTGTCCTAGTCTGAGTACACAGACGGCAGTCTGTGCTTCTCATGGTGACTTTCACCACACAGAGAGATGAAATTTGCTTCTTTTCAGAAGCACTCACACATCCCTTGAAACCTGTCCTCCAAGGGACACAGATGTTGGGGCACCAGCTGAGGAAAGGCAGTATGTTTTGATTAGGGCTGATAAGCTGTAATCTAACTGGTGTTTGGCAAAAAGAAAGAAAAAGCAATCACTAAGGAATGTGGAAAGAAGTCCACAGTGGACAGAGTTAAATGTGAATTTTCTGTCTAATTTTGCCACTTTGATATAGCTACTTCATATAAGTGATAAGAAAATTTTAGAGATGGCTGAGCAAGTACAAGAATCCTTTGTCCTCAGCAATGGGTGACAGGGAATATCTTTCCTTCTAGAGTCCATAAAAAATATTTGCTCTCATACAGGAAACATTTTCCTTGTCTACTTCCAGCATTTAGGCCTAATATTAAGCCTCTAGTCATAAAAATGTTCTCATTGACTTTGGTGAATTTTTAAAGCTGAGTAAGGACTGTAAGTTTTGGCCCTAAGCTAGGAAAAAGAGTATTAAAGTGTCATAAACACATAAATAATGGCACCAGTCCCAGAAACACAAACAGAAACAAATATAACATTCCGCTGTTCAACACTTCTGGGGGCTGATATAGGTCACTTACTCCCTAGTTGTCCTTGCTCACCCTTTTTCCAGGATTAAACCACAGCTGTCAGAGACAGCTCCCACACTCCATTCCATGCTATTTCTTGACACTTACATATGATTTGAAAACAGAACACGAAAGAAAACATAACACACCCTAAAAAAAAGAGTCTTTTTCTGAAGATCATAACTTGGGTTGCTTGGAAAACAGTGCAATTGGAGCTCTCTCCTCAGAAGAAAAATAAGAGGAGTTGTGTTGTCTTTCAGGAAAGTGTTTCAAATCCTGCTGAATTTTTGGACTGCATTCAGCCCTTCCCTTAATTCCCCAGCCACTGCCTGCCTTTGTCTGGGATGCTGGTTAAGAAAAATGAATAGTGAGAAAACAAAAACCCCTCTAGCTAAAAATGGTATCACAGGTCTCTCTTGGCCTATGGTCTGGCCGATACTTTCACCTTATCATGCTGTCTAGTACAGTATGCAACTGGGAAAAATAGCATCCATTATATAATGTGTATTAAATGCTAGGAACAGCTGACTGGCAATAATAGAAGAAGGACAAAAAACTCTGAGCTGGTAAGGGCATTCTACAAGATGTGTCTTACTTTCTCTGCATCCATGAGCTTGGATCCTCTTAAGAGGAGCCAGATGGGGAACATGGAACCAGCTGTTCATGTTTAATGCTTGCTTTGTCAGTGCAGTCAGGCCAGCTTCTTACTCCCACTTTGCAATTTTTTTTACAGAGCCTTCCTATTTTTGCACATTGATTATCACACTATTCCCCTCTTAGTGATCTCTTACATATTCTCTTACATATGGTACTAATTCTTGGTCTGCAAGTAGCATAACCTGGAAAATGCTTAACTTTGCTTTGTCCAATGTGCCCTCTTTGCTGAGAGCCTGATGAACACAGCCTGGGCCCAATAACACGATCTCAGACTGTAGACACTTGGTTAATCCTGCTTCTTCTAGCTCACTCAGAGTTTGCTTTCACTCTGATGGGTTTTAGTATATTCTATGTTAAGTGTGACACCCCTCTACAATTTATTTTCAGCCTACTTTTTAAAAGAAAGGTTTATGCAAAGGTTGATTTTCAGACAAAACTGGTGGAATAGCACACCTAAACATAATGACACTTGGACACACTTTCTAAAAATCATCAGCTGAGTAGACAATAGCAGCTCAAAGAAACGTCCCCACCTAAACAGACAGGCCAAACTGCTGAACCATGTGGCACAAGCCATCTCTTCCTCTCTGTTGGGTTACCACAGTGACTATGAATGGTGCCAGAGTCATTATGGGGAGGAAAGAAACAATGGTCTGAGAAAACTGCCTTTGTTAGTTAGCTGATCACAGAAACATTTATTCTGTTTGTGAATTTTTTTCCTCTGACGTATTTCCAGATCTCATCTTTGCTGCTTCTGCATGAGATGTATTCTTACTGTATTTATCTCTGGGCAATACTTCTCCTTCTGTCTTCCCTGGGCCTCTGTAGACTTTATGGACTCCTTTATCTGTCACTTCACTTTTAAAGTCAACAAAATCCATGGTCTGGCAACCTGTCTGTTTTGGCACACACCAGATCGAATGGAACAGGAGCACAAGCACTCTTTTTCAAGCTGTCAAAGGCACCAGGGCGGTTAGAGCGAGTGCTACAGCAGTCTGATGTATGAGAGACTAATGGATTAAAGCAAACCACAAAACCACTGCTGTCTGATATCCTGGGACAATTACAGTGCCCAACTACAATAAATGCACAACAGGAAGATGTGAGATGACTCAAAATGGAGAATTCAGGAAATTTGACCATTGATGCTCCCCCTTTCTCCTGCCACCATCCACAATAAAACCCAAAACCAAACCAGCTCTGTAGATTCTGCTTCTACCTAATTAGAAAACTAGAACAGAAAGCAATAAACCCAGAGTGTTCTAGGAAATATTAGTGCACAAGCTTTGTGTTACCCATTCTCAGTGTGAAAGCAGTGCTGCTGAGACACTTGCCTGGAGCAGGATGGACTTCGATCAGCACTAGAGCATTAGCTCAGTCTTTAAGAGTCCTGTTCTTGCTGGGAATTCTATCAGGTCAAGAATGAGGAAATGCCCATGGGTGTGAGCCAAGGAAGGGGCAGATGGAACCAGCTGGCCTTGATGGGGCCAAGAGAGCAGAATTTGTAGCTCAGTAAGGAACAAGGCATTCCCAGTTTTCCCAAAGACCTGCCTGCAGAAGCGTTTTAAAACATAGCAATGCAACACAAGGCCCGTGTTTAACCTTTATAGTCATAAATTATAATGACACACTATTATACTGTGTTTTTCAAGTATACCAAGGAGGAAAAATAATTTTCAGCCAGCATGGTTATACTAGTAGAAAATGTGTGAAAAGTATAAACTCAGTAAATTAATTTTAAGGACAGGGCGGATATAATACCTCATAAATGGATGTGGGCAATTTTGGCATTTTGCCTCTGTTTTCCACGTAGTAGTAGAAATGGGGTAAGGCAGTGCCCTTAATCATGTACTAGAATCTTCCCTTTTTTTGCTCTATGTGACTTGGAACAAGTGATTTTTTTCCCCTTGTATTATTTTCCTTCTGTACGCCAGTTATCTCTCACGTAAGTCACATTTCCTCAGTGCCTTCAAATGGTAAAACCCTAACAATCTTACATGCTGTGAGGGAATGCAGCAGCCGGTCCTTCTGAGGGAAAGGGCTGTTTTTACAAGATTTCTTCCTTCCAATTCTTATCGCGCGGGGCAGGCGCGAGCGGCCCGGGCCCTGCCCCCGCCGCCCCCTCACGGGCCCTCGCGCGCGCCGCCGGCGGTGCGCGTGCGCGGCTGGGGACCCGCCCCCTCCCGGCCGAGTCCTCCGCCGTCCCGGCGTGCCCCGCGCGCACCACAGAGCGTGGCGCCGGCCCCGCCGCTCTCCTGGGCTCGCTCCGTGCGCGCGAGGCGGCGCGGCCGCGGCGACATGGCGGGCGTGGGGCGGGCGGAGGAACAGGAGCAGCACCTGAACGGCGAGCTGGCCCCCGAGCCCGAGGACAGGGACGGCGCGGCCGGGCTCGGTGCCGAGGATGGCGCCAAGAAGAAGCGCAAGAAGAAGAAGAAGGGCAGAGCGGGCCCCGGGGGTAGGGGCCGGGCCGCGCCGCGACCCTGCGCTGACGGGCTGGGCGGCGTGAGGGGCGGCGGGCCGGCGCACCGGGAAGCGGGCGCGGCGGTGGGCGGACGTGGGGGTCTCAGGGGTCCCGGCGTGCGGGTGCGGGCCGCTGTCCCGGCCCGTGGCAGCGGTGCGGGCTAAGGGGGATGCCCACCATTCGGAGGGGACTCGCGGTGCCCGGAGGATGCTGCTGCCCTTCGTCTGGGCCTGGGGGTGTCTTCCCCGCTCCGGTGTGTGCGGGAGAAGCGCACACTGCTTCCCTCTCCCGTGCCCCGAGGGGAGAAGGGTGTAAGACTGCTGCTGTAAAAGTCATGCCGCCTGATGGAGGCTCTGCACTCCTCCCAAGTTGTCGGAGAGAGCTGGAGCAAGTCTGGGCAAATAGCGTAAAGGCGCGATGGTTTGGGTTTGTTTTAGCAGGCCATCAGTTAGCGATGATCGTGCTGTGCGTTTATAATTATCTACTGCACGCCCATATTATCTCACAAGAGCAGGCTGCTGCTATGGGAAGAAAAATTAGTTAACCTGGCAGAAAAAAGTAATCAGAAGTGTCAGGGTTATCTACCTTTATATGCAGGTTTCAATAACAGCACCTGTCACTGTACTGTCCTACAGCCTTACACTTTGGGGCTGCTTTAAGACAGAAACAAGCATTAGGTGCTCAGGTGTTTGTAGGATGAGTACAACCTAAGGTTCTTGTAAATTTTTGGGGGGTATTGGTTACTAATGTGGAGCTAATGTTTTACTGTAAGTTTGAACTTTGCAAACAGGACAGGAAACTGATAAAGAAATGGAAGGTGCTCTTGATGATGTAGCAAAACAATTGGACAAGCAAGCACTGGAGGAGAAAGAAAAAGATGATGATGATGATGGCAAGTATAATTTAGATTTTCTCTTAACGTTTTCAGTTTCAGCTTCATCCGAGACTCCCTTTTAACAGACTGCTTACAGGTGTCTTACTTGGTTCGATTTTGGTAGGGTTTCTTTTTGATGCATTTATCTATACTTTCTAGTTATTGTCAATGATTTTGCTGTTGCACAGACGTACATATAAAAATATCAGGAATACAGGCTTTGTTAAAGGTTTGTGTTTTCAAGAATCTACCTACTAAATGGAAATGTTTAGTTTGAGATAAGGTGAGCAATAAATCATTCTCACTTGCATTACCATGGTCAGTAGACATTTGTGTTCCAAATTTTGTCTCTTATTCTTGGCTTAAAACAAAACATACAGAGAAAATTGTAAGGGAGCATTTTAATTAATAGCTTTTAGAGTCTTTACCAGTGACTTGAAACCTGCTCATGTGTAATTGCAATTTTTCATTAAAATTGAATTGAGGGGAGTTTATTACATAGGCATGACACATGCCTTGTGTGTTGCTTATGCTGTGTAGCTGATTTTTAAGCAAGAGCTTTGAAAGTGTCTGTATTGCAATCCAGACTGGGTCCATCTTTTCTGTAGGAATATCTGGTAAAGGTGCTGTATTTCCTTTGGTTTGATGGATGGTTCTCAACAGAAATGGATGTTTAACAAAACACATTTCTAAAATTAGTCATTAAGTTACATTTTTCTGAATTAACATATAAAGTTGGCTCAGCACTTTGAGCGGTTTGCTTGGAAATCTTCTCAGTCCCGTGTCTAGAATTTGTCCTTCCAGAATTTCATTTTAATGCGTTGGGTATGGAAGTATTTAAAAATTGAATTAGAGTGCTGAGACATATTAAATAACCAATTTATCTTTGACCATTACCAGCCTGCACAATCAAGTTTAATGCAGGTACTTTGCATACAGAGTTGTATTTTTGTGGTTTGTTTTGTGGTATCTTTTAGGTTATGGAGTTGAAATAATTGCAATATGTGCTTTGCACATCATTGCAGGAAGATGTGTTGAGGAGGGTACTGAAAGCTGTATACAAAGAAAAGAAATATTTGAAATCATTAGAATAGTTAAGAGTTCTATCTCAGGAGAAACAGCAATGATAGTTGGTGATCAAATGCTGTGTTCTCTTATCCTTTTTACAGTATTAGCAATTGTATTACAGTATTACAGAGCATAAAAAAGAAGTGATGAACTGACTGAATTAATAATCTTCCCTTTTTTCCACATACGAGACTTGGAGGTGTTTCTAGTAAAACTGATACTTTTGCAGAAAAATTAAAACTAATTAATGTTTTTTTTCAGAAAACTGTGTTCTCGCCTGTAATGGTTCTCACTGTTTGCCATCTTAATTGTTTAGTTTCAGAATTGTTTCTTTAAGACATACTGCATTAGGTTCAAATCCATAAAATACATACTCTCTTTTTTCTTTTCTTTTTCCTCTTGATAAGCCTGTAACCGAATGGCCTCAAAAAGGAGACTCTCTAACTTTTGAACTCTAGGCGAGATTAGGAAGTGCTCTTTGGATTTCCCTTGCCATGTTAAAATATGCTGATATGTAACATTTTTGCATGATACTGTGCTAGGTTATTAAATGGCTATACCAAAATGATACAAGGTAGGACTTCTGTTTAGCAAAGACCTGAGATTGCAGTACTGGTGACAGTTTTTTTCCTTAGCAGCTAAATAACCTGAAGACAGAGTATTGGTCAGATGCAGTAGTTATGTTTCTGGCAGCACAACTAGTCTGCAGCAGTCTTCAAGGACATGAAAGCATAGACAGGGTTGGTTTGGCTTGCAGTTGGCAGTTTCACGTGCAGTGATGTATGAAAAAGCTACAATATGCAGATAGCAGCAGCAACAATATTTAAGAAATGCTGGGGGTTTTTTTCCCTTCAGTTTAGGCCTAGCCATAAATAAAAAACTAAAAACCACTTGGTGAATGAACTCTGGAGTATATCTAATTTCTTTATGTATGGTTTAGGCACTGCTCAAGGTCAAGACAAGTATGACAAAGTTACCACATTTAAAGAAATTTATATGCAGTGGTAAGGATTTTTGGTTGCCTATGAAATGCAGATGGATGAAGCATTTGGTAGGTTGAGACTATGTTGTAGATACAAAGTATTTATATTTGCAATTTTTTTGCAGAAACTTAAATTAAGATACTTAATGCCCAAATGAGTTTGTGAGGGGCATGAGTGACATTACTGAAATTTGCCCCAGGTGCAGAATTGCAGCAGTCTTGGCATAAAATTGCCAATGATACTGACCATCCTGAGAAGCTTGAAATCTAGTGACTGGAGCAGCTGGTCAATGCTTGGGTTGCTTTTGTTTTTAAATACATGCTTCTTTATAAATGCACTCAAAATGGAATGCTTTGACTTGATTCTAGAAGTTCTTTTGATTTTGCTTCTTGCTGTAGTTGAAAATATTCTACATGTAGATGACTAGTACTTGTCTGCTTTAAAAAGAATTTGTGTTTAGGACCAGAAGGTTTAGGTAGCTGATAGAACTTGAGATACTGAGTATGAAGTAAGCAGGCATTAGATGTCAAATGTGAAGTCTGCAGCGTTGTTGCTACTTCCCGTGTGTGGCTGTAAGTGGTGAGACTGATTCTTGGTGCTTATCTGCTGTGCTCCCTGCAAACCTCCCAAACCTCTATAGATTCATAGAATATTTGGGGTTGGAAGGGACCTTTAAAGGTCATCTGGTCCAAGCCCCTGCAGTGAGCTGGGATATCTTCAGCTAGATCACGTTTCTCAAAGCCCCATTCACTCTGACTCTGACTCTGTTTCCAGGGATGGGGCATCTTCCACATCTCTGGGAAACCTGTTCCAATGTTTGAGCACCCTTGTATCTCCCATATTCAGTGGTTTTGCCGAGTGTTGTTTGTGACCTTCCTTGTTATCTCAAGATTAAACTTATCCTGGCCTGGAGTGCTGTCATCTTTACTTTTTTGGGGTCTTTATCTTTCAAGATCCAGTAAATTCTTTTAGCTGAAGCATCAGAAGATGGGGTGGAAGCAGTAGTTTCTAGCTTTTTGTTACCTGTTGTGTCTAATACAGTTCTCTCTCATGTCCTTCAACAATTCCAGGCATTTATTTGCCTGAATTGAGAGCAGAAGAATATGAGGTGTTTCTGAAAACACTTTACCTGGGCTCTCTTTTTTCCTCTGTTGGTGATATGTTTGTTGTCAGTTTTCAAAACTATTTTCTTAAGTCTGTGTTTGGTGTAGGGACTGAAAATGTTGATGGTTTGGTGGCAGCTTCTGGATGTTTTCTTTTAATCCATTAAATTCTGCTGTGAGAGAAGTGTTTCCAGGTAGTCCAGATGTTTTTATGCTTCATTCAAACTTCTTTGGTTCTTTTAAGATTATTTTATGTTCAGTTGAGCACTTTCTTTCCTGTAGATGGAGAGGGTGAAGGAGATGGAGCAACTGGGAAAAAGAAGAAGAAGAAGAAAAAGAAGAAAGGACGTAGGTATCAAGCACAAAAATACAGACTGTGAATATTTGGTATAAAGTGTGTGCAAGTGCTGTTCTTGCAGCTGAAACAAATTTAAGGGTGCAGTTTTTGTTTGTAGGCTAAGTCTGCCCAAGTTGTCTTCTTTCTGGTATCCTTGCATGCCATTGAAGGCATTTTTGCTGTTTAACTTTTATAGTTGAAGTAAGATGGTTAGTATTTCCAGAGTCCCCTGTGTAACATTGTCTTGAATTATACTCAACAGCTAAGGTCCAGACAGATCCACCTTCTATTCCAATATGTGATCTATTTCCCAGCAATGTATTCCCAAAGGGAGAAGAATGTGAATATCCACCAACACAAGATGGGTGAGTGTTTTAAGCTTAAGAAATAAATGCTTTCATTTTGACGTGCTGGGAAAATTATTAACGTACAACTAAACTAATGAAATTAGTAATATGCTTTGGATTTTTGTCTTTTTTAAACTGGATTTTCCAGGAACTGAATACAAGTCTTCAGGCCAGAATTGTTTCTTTCCCTGCCCTTTTAATTAAGGTGTAGCCAGTATGAGCAGAATTGCCATGAGGCAGGGGGCCCTGAAGAGCCAGGGTACCAACAGACTTTCAGTAGGCAGTTTGTAAGAAAAGCACTGTCTGAATTAGAAGTGAGTGAAAGTTTAAAATTCAGGGAGATGAGACACTGTTATGCAGCAGTTTTGTGACCATTGAGATGCCAACTTTTTATTACTTATTTTTTGGTAGAGACATAGCAGTCTCTCCATTTAATTTAAAAGCCTACATGGTATATTCTGTACTTTGCTTGTCTCTCTTGGAATGAATATATAGGTATTGTAACCTCACCTCTTTTGTAACTCATAGTGATGTGGGAATAATGTGCAACTGCACTAAACAAGCAACAGCTTCCAGTGGTTCAAGAGATCTGCACCCTTATGTTTTTACAGACTTCGGTTTCTTTATGCATTGTTAGAATCTAGGGCATACCAACTTGAACGAGTTTTCCTGATTTTTTTTTTTTCCTATGTGAAGTGTTGTGGAAGGTCATATTTATCCTGGGAGAGACACAAGATGTGAGGTATAGAATTAGCTGGAATTGTATGCAAACTTGAATGAAAGGACCAGCTACTACTGAAAACTGTGAAACTTCCCAGGAAATGCTGCATTAAAGTTCTGAAAAAGTAGTTTAAAACCAAAGAGAGAGAGTAGGTACATACTGGTATGTCTCAAAGCATTGTCTAGTTTTCAATGACTTTTTCTTCTGAATCAAATTGCTTTGAAATGGTTTTTTTATTAGTTTTTAAAAGTCAATGCCTGTCTCTCATAGCATGTAAGTAAAATGAGTAAGGGTCTGGTACCCCCTATAAATTGTGCTTCATTTGTATGAGATGAAAATTTGTTTTTAAGGAATTTTTTTCTTCTTTTTCAATTTTTCGATTTGAACACAAGGTGTACTCCTATTTATTTATAAATTACTGCCTTGTTTGTGTGCACAAGATCAACATGTTAGTGAATAGCTTGCACAGGATAGTTCTGACTAGTTCTAGGCTGATCCAGGAGTGATTCTTTAATGTTTAAAAGTGAAGCATTTAACATATGCCATATTCATGAGAATATGATTTAAGCAAACCAGGAAATCTGATAACAGCTTAAACATGTATGTAGTTTAGTAACAAATAACACACTCTTTTTACCCCTCTCATACATACCAAGCTCTTGAAGATTAAAATATTTGCTCTGGTTTAACTACTATTTATTAAAAAGAAAAAGGACAAAACCCAAAAAAACAAACCTCCTTTCATAAAAGGATTTAAGTGGGGTGTCTTTTCTGTACTGCTGTGTTCTGCTATGGAGGAAGAATACATGCTTCTGTGGAATTTGAAATAGTTTCCTCATGTAATGTGCTTAAGCAAATATGTGCTTAGAGTTCTTCCTAATTTAAATATTTAAATCTTTATATGCTACTTAAGTATTTCCTAATATAAACAACTACTTAAATTAGTAGCTGACTTTAATGCCAGGATGTTTCATATTCTGAGTAATAACTTCCTTTTATATATTGGGGGAGCATTTTTGTGCCATGTCTTATTCATGCTGAGGTTAGTAGGGTTTTGTCTTTGATTTTTTTAAGAGTTGCACTTCTATTCTTAGCTGTTGATGTCATGTGCTTTCTAAAGTTACCTCTCATCAACCTACTATTGTGTATTTTGTGTGAGAAGTTCAGCTAGAGGTGGGTGTCATTCAAATTTCAGCAAAAAAAATTGAAAAAGCAGGTAATTAATACTTCCATAGACAACAGACTAACAGGTTTAACATTTTTATATCTCCATGGGGGTTTTTTTGTTGTTGTTTGGGGTTTTTTTTAAGCTTGTGTTTTTTCTTGAAGACCTGGGAATTTGAAATTATACAGCTGGGAGGGCAGAAAATAAATAAGCAATATTTCATGATACAACAATTTTGTTGAAGTAGAATTAAGGAATTCTTGACCTTGCCTATTTGTTTCTGCCTTTGTGCTGTTACAGAGTCACAGGTTGGTTTGCTTTGGAAGGTACCTTGAAGATCAGCTAGTTCCAACCCCCCTGCCTGCGCAGGGGCACCTTCCACAACTTGTCTGGGCAACCTGTTCCAGTGCCACAACATCCTCACAGTAAAGGATTTCTCTCTAGCTTCTAATCTAAACTGACCTTTCAGTTTATAGCCATTGTCACTACATGACCTTGGAAAAAAGCTCTCCCTTTTTGTTCTGGAAGGTGCTATAAGGTCTCCCCAGAGCCTTCTCTTCTCCAGGCTGAATGGCCCCTACTCTTCTCAACCTGTCTTCATAGGAGTGTTACAGCCATCATAATCTTTATGGCCCTCCTCTGTACTCACTGAAACAGCTCCATGTCTTTCTTATGTTGAGGGTCCTAGAGTTGAATGTAGTTCTACAGGTGGGGGTCTCAGAAGAATGGAGTAGAGGGACAGAATCACCATCCTTGACCTGCTGGCCATGCTGCTTTTGATGCATCCCACTGTATGATTTGGCTTTCTGAACTGTGAGTGCACACTGGGTCATGTGGAGCTTCTTTCCACCAACACCCCCAAATCTTTCTCCTCAGAACTTCTCTCAATCTGTTCTTCACCCAGCCTGTATTAGTGATGAGATTGTCCTGACCCAGGGTACAGAACCTTGCACCTGGCCTTGTTGAACTTCATGAAGTTCACACAGGCCCACCTCTTAAGCTGTACTGGTCCCTCTGGATGGCATCCCTTCCCTCCAGCATGACTGGATAATCTGGGTGAATATAATCTGGAGAAATTATTTGCTGGAATTCTTTGATCACTAGAATCTAGTTTACAGTGTGATCCTGTAAAG
>PYHW01010644.1:2192054-2230852 GCA_013186435.1 Turdus rufiventris | reverse complement strand
CTTGTTACCTCATGTATCTGTTGGAGGACTTGATGTTTGGTCTGAGGGCTTTATCTGAGCAACTGATTTTTTATGTGTCCTGAGGTGCTTAGGCCCTAGCAGCAATTCTTGTTGCCTCCCTTCCTGAGCTCCCAGGTGGCAGTAGTGCAGCTTTGTCAGCAAAATGCTTTGAGTCTGATAGTGTTTTTACATGCAGAGGCTGTTCTGTCCCCCAGTTGACTTGCATGAGGTGACTATATGCTGAAATACAGTAAGACAGAGTGAGGATGGCTTCCTGCCAGTTTGCTGGAGTTTGCACTCAAGTCTGTGACAGATGGCAGAGCAGCTGCCCAGACTCTGTCAGCAGTTCTTGCTACCAAGGGGTGTTTGCTGCTGGAATCCAGAACAGTCTGAAAGGATCCTTGAGTCTCTGTCCCCAGTGTTTTTCTGCAGTGCACCTTTTCCATCTTCAATGACTACTGTGCTGGCAGAAATCCAGTTTTCTAGTGCCACTGTGGGGACCCAGGTATTCCATCCCGTTGCTTTCTTTTTTGTTAGAATTTGCCAGATTGAGGCAAATGATAAGAGTAGTATGCGTGACGCTTGTTATTGGAGCAATAAAATTGCTCAGGTAAATGTGGGATTTCTCCTTTGCACTTTCATCTGGAAAGGAGCAGAAAGTTCAATGGAAACAAGAAAAAAGGTCTCAAAATATTTTGCATCCTCTGATCATCCTGAGAAAGATTTATGGACTAGCCTGTTATCCCCCTTTATCTTTTCAACTTTTGAATTACTCAGTATAAAAATATATGCCTACAAATTTGCATATAAGTATATATTCTTAGTTCAAAATGCAGCAGAACTGCAGGGCATAGTCTCTTGGCTCACATGTGCCTCATTTTTGGCTGTAAAGAAAACATTCAAAGTGGAGCAAAGTTACATATCTATGAAACAGGCAAAAATCTACACCTTTGGATTTCAAAAACTAATCCCTTATACACTCTATGTCCTCGGTTGTTTGCTTAAAATAAACTCATTTTCAGTAATTTCTCAATTTGAAAATGGATGTATTTCAGCATCTTTGGTCCCTCTTGTCCACCACGCATTTTCTTTTAACACCCATCTTCCAGCATGTGTTGTTCTTAGTTTTTGTCTTGTATAGCATTTACAGAGTTCTTTGAGTCATCACTGGGGTTTTTTGTACTCTTATGTGGCTGCAGCTTCGCCATTTGAAGGGTTGTCTCTGTTTTGTAGTCAGAGTAGTCTTCTAGCTAAGTTCTGATGGTTGTTGACATACTTAAATTACGTTTTTGTTTGCTTATATGAAACCTTAGTTGCATTGGATTTTTGCATAATGCAAAATATATTCGAAGCTAATCTTTACTTAATCCTATATTAAAAAATATCTGTGTATTTGTTCTATGAACCTACTAAAGAGCCACAATGAGTGGTGCTCTCCCGTAACAAATGTTCACCATCCGGCCCATTTAGAGAGAAACATTCTGGTCATAGTTGCCATGCACTGTGTTAGGTGTTATTACCTAAATATTCCGGGCATGACTGAAAATAATACTGGACCTGCAAGCTCTGAAATTTAGAAGGTGCTTATTGTCTCTGTCAGCAACAGTTTCTGGGCCAAGCAGCCACACTACAGTGCTGAGGTTCATCTCTATACGGGAACAGTGCTGTCTGAGTGAATAAGATTGTGAAAAAATAAACTTCTTGCATGAGTAGAGCCTGTTGCAGTTTTTTGCCCTGCTAAACTTAAGGTGGAATAGGAGGCATTAATATGAATTCTGTATGCCTATTCTGTGTCTTTGAAAACTTGTGCATCCATCAAGCACCCTGCTTGTCTGGGCCTTTGGTAGGATGCTACTAACTTTCACAGCTGCTAATCTGTGGTACTGATAGATTTTTTTTTTTTTAATAGGCTTCCTTTATTCAGAAAATTGTATAAATCAGGATCTTTTCTGTTACACAAGGGAATGTAGACTTGACTGGTTAATAAACACTTTGCAGGCTTTAGACAGAAGTTGTAATGATTGCTATGATTATAGTAACTTGAGTGAAATATTTCCTTTATTTTTTAAGGCGAACTGCTGCTTGGAGAACAACTAGTGAAGAAAAGAAAGCACTAGACCAAGCTAGTGAAGAAATCTGGAATGATTTTCGGGAGGCTGCAGAGGCACACAGACAAGTGAGGAAATACGTTATGAGCTGGATAAAGCCTGGAATGACAATGATAGAAATCTGGTGAGGACATAGATCTTCTGAAGAACCTCTGCTGTAGATTTTTCCTCATTTTTAGAGGGGGAAAGATTTAGTCTTAGGTTTGTGGGCTTAATTCACTGTATAATGAGTGTTGGGGAGATTTGTGTTTGAAGTACACAAGCAATGTTGCCAATTATTTCCTTTAAGCTTCCTCTTGTATTTTTAACTTATGCAGCTTTACAGAGCCTAGGATTTTACTGAATTTTTAACTAAGCTTTCCAAGACGTTCACTTACTTTGACTGTATGCTTCATTTAGATTTCAGTGCCTTTGCTATTGCTGCTTCTCCCAGCACTGCTGCAGAGTAGCAATCACACTGCTGCTGCTCGCCAGAATGGTCATGAAATGCCATGTGGACAGTGCAGGTGCAGTCTGTGCCTGGGACTGGGCAAAGAGGCATAAAACCAGCATGGCTGTGTGTTCAGTTCAGGCAGGACATGAAGGTTTGGACTGTTTAGTCTTCATTGACTGACTGATGCTTCTGGTGGAAACACAGTGGTGTTTTTTACTATTCTCAGTAAGAAATAACTGAGCAAATGAATTTGATTAAGGTTAAAGAAATAATTAGCCTGGACTGATTTTTGTGACTCTTCCAACTATTACTTTTTCTGTCCTCCAGTTTATCTAGATTGAATGTCTGCTGTCCAAGTACTGCACTGATCCAGAACAGTTTAGCTTCCAAAATCAGGTGCTTTCAGCCTGGTGTGACTGAGGACTGACAAGAGTAGGATAGTAAGAAAGCTAATGAGAGCTGATTCCCAAGGTAACTGTGCAAGGATAACAGAAAGACATAATATACCATGCGGGAAAATAGAGGAAAGACAGCTCACTAGTCTGAGTGAAATAAATCTGTCATAGTGAATTGTACAGTTTGACTTTTTTAAGCAATCATTTTCTCAAAACATGACTATTCTTCCGAAAGTACCTCAGGCTATGGGGCCTTGCTGATTAAAATAGGCTCTCTTTTTTCATATTTCTCTGGCTTTCTTAAAATCAGAGTTTGGTGCACTGCAGTGAGCTGCGGTTTACCTCATTTGCTGACATTGAAGGAGAATGCACCGGTGGACATGTATTTGTGGATTTACAATAGCTAGCATCTTGAGATTAGAGAACCAAAACACAAATGGTACACAAGGTTTTATTTTGTCATTGTTATCACTCAATTTTTTTTAAAAGGTCCTTTTATAGTCAAAGTTCTTTAATAAATAAGAGGCTTTACCTCCTTTTTCCTACCTCCTTTTAAATCACAGTAATTGTAAAGAATGCATTTAATGTACGTAAACTTTAGTCATCTAACCTCTGCTTCTCAGGAAGAATGGGTTAAATGTAGCTTATAAGCATAATTATTTTAAACTTAGATTAAAAACAATAGAGAAGCACTCATTCTTGCCCAAGAAGGGGGAGAGGAAACAACACAAAGAACTGAGAATTGTGTTGTGCCTGTGTCTTTCAGCCTAGGGTTGTCTGTCTGCTTAGTATACAAATAGTTTGATTTGACATAAAAACATTTGCTTTAATATTTTTCTGAGGTTTTGTTCTTGTATTGATTTATTTGAAGTCATCATAAGAAATACTAATGACAACTGTCCTATTTTTTTTCTTCTCCTTCCCCTCTGCTTTTTAGTGAAAAACTAGAAGACTGCTCACGTAAGCTGATAAAGGAAAATGGTTTAAATGCAGGCCTTGCATTTCCTACGGGGTGTTCTCTGAATAATTGTGCTGCCCACTACACTCCCAATGCTGGAGATCCAACAGTCCTACAATACAATGATATTTGCAAAATAGATTTCGGAACACATATTAGTGGTTAGTTTTCATTTATTAATTAAAATTTGGAGAATGTTCTTCAAAGCAAATACTATGACGCTAACTAACTTCTGATTTCAGGTCGTATTATTGACTGTGCTTTTACAGTCACATTCAATCCAAAATATGACAGACTATTACAAGCTGTAAAGGATGCCACAAATACTGGAATAAAGGTACGATTATTATGTAGGTAATTTGCAAAGTCTTTTTCAGTAAATGCTATGATTATTTTCCACTTATATTTGCACTTTATTTTCAGTGTGCTGGAATAGATGTACGTCTCTGTGATGTGGGAGAGGCCATACAAGAAGTTATGGAGTCTTATGAAGTTGAAATTGATGGTAAAACATACCAAGGCAAGTTCTTTTCTTTATATAGGGATATTTGTTTTAGAAGTGTGTATCATTATGTAGATTTGTACCAATATTAATCTTGATGTAGGATATTGAAGAGACTTTTCTGCTAGAAATTTGGTGTGAGTCTTGCATAAATGCATGTTTTATGTCTGGCTTGCCTTTCCTTTGCAGAAATGTTCTTGGCTTATCTTTCCAAGTATTGTATCTTTAACAGAAAAGATGAATGCTAAACAGCAGTTTTGAACTGTAGAGATAATTTGATACTTGCTGTTTGGCTTTATTAATGAGGTTTTATTACTGTTGGAGTTGTTGCTCTTTAATAATGAAGCCTTTCTAAAGCATACAAAACTAACTTGTTCCTTGGCTGATGTTTGTACAACCATGTTTGGTTCCTCTGCAATATGACACCTCACTGTTGTATATGGGGTAACAAACAAATTGCCTTAGAGGATTTACCATTTGTTAGGAAATTGCCTGTAATATTAATGTTTTCTTCCAAAGTGAAGCCAATTCGCAATTTGAATGGACACTCCATTGGGCCGTATAGGATACATGCAGGAAAAACAGTACCCATTGTGAAAGGAGGAGAAGCCACAAGAATGGAGGTAAGTTGAGTTCTTTATTTTTTGTTAAATTTCCCCAGTATCATTGCAAGAATAGCATTTTGTGTGCAAGAATAGCAGTTTGTAGTTTTTGTGATCCTGGTGAATAATTGCAGTGGAATAATTGCCATACTGTGTAATGCTCTTGTACAGGAGTAGTTGTGTCTCAGTGGCTGCTTCATTTTAGCTCTGGAATCTTCAGGTATCTAACACTATCTGAAATTCAAGCACTGGGACCCTGCTATTTAAAAAAAAAACAAACAAAAAACCAAAAGAAACCGAACACTGATGAAATCTGGATGCCGTAGTATTGCTTACTGAAACTCCTGCATGTTTATGTATGTTATTAAATGGAGCATTGGAATATTGGATTTAGGAGCATGGAAAAGGACAGAAAATCATATTTAGGGGTGAACTGGAATTCAGGAAATCAGACTTTTCCTGAATGACTTACAGGTTATTTGTGTTCCTTCTTTGTTTCTTCTGTAATGAAATCTTCTCTCACTCAGGTAATTCTTTATAAATACATCCATAGTGTAGTTTTGGATAACTTATTGTGAGTACTGTTAGATACAATTTTTGTTGGTTTTTTTGAAAGCTTCCAGTGCAGTTTTTCTCTGCAGATACAAAATAATTCAGTGAATTTGTAGTTAATGTGAGAGGTTAGTTGAAAGATGTTGTTTAGATAGTGTTCTGGAGCAGAGGAAGGGCAATGGCTGTACATGATGTGACAAAGTAGCAGTTGGGAAGGCAGTATTCAAACATGGAACCAGAGATTTAGCCATAATTTTCACTGAAGCTCTTGTTCTAATGAGATAAGATTTAAAAGCTGGCTGATGAGACAGGAATTTCATTAATTTCATTCTAAGCTTCATCATTAATGATCACCAGTAAGTCTGTCAGGATAGGTAAGACTTGTAAGAGCTGAACAGGCACAGGTGTTGCCTGGACAGGATTGTTTTTTGAGCTAGCCTCACTCTCATCACCCAAAACTTGTATCATAGCTCTTGACCTATGAGGTGCACAAAAGGACAAAGTTTGAACTATCATCTCATCTGTAAGACTGTGCAAAGGGACTAAGAGTATTGGAAAAGGAAGATAGGAGAACTTGGTTCTTAGTTTGACTTATCCCCAAAACCAAACCACTAGCTAAGACTTTTTTAATTTCTTTGGCTTCTCTAGGTTACTTAGGACACAATCCTATATCATTTAACATAGTGAGCTTGGCAATGAAGAATTTGGAGCATAGCCAAGGTCTTACTGTACTGTGCTAATTATAGTATCAAACTGCAATCCAATGACATTTTTGTGCCTAACAGAGCCTCTGATGATCCTTATTCAGAAAAAGTGGGTATGAAGGGAATCTTGTGGCAGCATTGTGTGGGGGTTTTTGAGGGTTTGTGTTTTTTAATAAGTCAGTTGAATATTCAGGGACATCAAGACTTTGTCTTGAATTTGAAGCCTGTGATACTGCTTTACATATGGCTTCTTATTTTGGGCTTGTAGCTTAATAAAATAAACAGTGCAACTCATAGTGTCCCTCAGTGTTTGATGCCACAGCTTGTTAAGTTCCTGTCACAGTCCTGCTGTTAAGGGTTTGTGAATGCACTTGGCAGAAATGAGTTTGTATAATGGCATTTCAGTATGTTCTTGGCTAGAATTTTGATAATGCCCTTGCAGATATATATCATCTTCATTTCTTGAAGAAATTCATCTTGTGGAATGGAAATGAGCAGGTTAAGGGTATATACTAGCACCTGTTACCAGGAAATTCTTGCAGAAATTGGGCAGAAAGTTCATCAGTGCAGTAAGTGTCTGTAATCAACATCTATTTGCTATGTCTAAACTATACATTTCCTAGGACTTATATCTGAATAGCACAGAGGTGCTTCCAGTTAGCAAATTCAGTTTCTTAGCTATGTTAGATGTACGCCTTGACAATGTTTTAACTTCAAGGATTTTGAGAAATTGTGAGTAGAAACATGCCGATGCTTCTGACTTGAAATAAAATGGTACTAATGTAAATAGTTGATGATTTGGAGATACCTGGAACTCTAATGTGTGAAATCTCCGTGCTAAATTTTTTTGTACATTGATTTGGCAGTTGAATCTATTAATATTTAATTACTTGTTTTCTGAAGTTGTAATACTGAGATATTGTATCAGAATAACACAAAGTCACATCTTCATATTGCAACATGTTCCTTTTTTCTCTCTTTAGGAAGGTGAAGTGTATGCTATAGAAACATTTGGTAGCACAGGAAAAGGTGTTGTTCATGATGATATGGAGTGTTCTCATTATATGAAGAACTTTGATGTCGGGCATGTGCCAATAAGGTTGGATTTTGCTTGTGTATTTTGGAATTCAGATTTGATACAATGCATGTTCTTCACTTATTAATAATTGTGTTTTTCTTTATAAAATGAAATGTCCTTTTAATTTTTCAGAGTAAGATTCCTGTCCCTTTGTTTAGTTTAGCTTGCAGATAGGTTCACAATCTGTTTTGAAGGATTACCTATTTGCAGGAGGAGAGTGCACATTATTTTCTGAAGAGAACATGTGATTGATGTAGAAAGACATCCCAAGTCTAGGCAATGTGAAAAGACCTTGCAGTCTAACCTTATTCTCAATTGGTGTGTTTTATTTCTGTAGCGAAAGCATGCTGGTGCTATCTCTTTCTTCTCCAACACGTTCTTGTTCGTGTTGTTTTTTTCAAGGCTTCCAAGAGCAAAACACTTGCTAAATGTTATCAATGAAAACTTTGGTACTCTTGCCTTCTGCCGCCGGTGGCTGGATCGCCTGGGGGAGAGCAAATACCTGATGGCGCTGAAGAACCTGTGCGACCTGGGCATCGTGGATCCGTACCCGCCCCTGTGCGACATCAAGGGCTCCTACACGGCGCAGTTCGAGCACACCATCCTGCTGCGCCCCACCTGCAAGGAGGTCGTCAGCAGGGGCGACGACTACTAACTCAGAGCCACCTCAGCACCTTTATACTCTAGGCTTTCTTGGAACATACTATACCAGAATTAATTTGCAACACATTGTCTGTTTTAACAGTGGACTGATGTTAATACTTTCCGTATTTGGAAAGGAAGGAATTTAATCTAAGGCAAATCTTCTAATTGTAACTAACCATGGAAAAAGCTTTCAGGCCTTTAGAAATATTTCAAAAGTTACTTATTTTTTCTGTTCAGGGAAATACGTGCTATAAAGCTCAATTTTTAGTTTGGAATGAGTTATACATTTTGTTCTGAACATTTATGATAAAAGATGCTTTTCAAATATTTATATGACCATATTCCTACTTGAATGCTTTGAATGACTACACCTGATTTCTGCGCCCCAGTCCTCTATGATATTGCCTTTTAAACTTCCTGAAATCCATTTTGTAAAAAATAAAGATAAATTTTCAAATCTGAAAATATATATACTTTTTAGAAGTCTGGTTATGATTCTGGTCAAGAGTCCACTGAGAAACTGCTCTATTAAATATTTTACAAACTTGATTTGCCATTTCTTGTCTTGAAACTGGACCTTGTCTTACACTTTGTATGAAACTTGGCCTTTCATGCTTCTTTAAATAGTCTTGTCAGTGGTGGGATACAGGGCAAGAAGTCATCAACACTTTACAGGACAAAATGTGACAACTACGTTAAAGGTGTGTGGTTTTCAGTGCGCCAGTCTTAGCTGTATTAGAACATGTCAAATGCAGCAGGTGGCATCAACCATGCAGCTTTGGGCTGAAGTCAACTCAAATTTAGTGTTATGTACCTACATAATCTTTGCCATTGCCATGCCCTTTTCCACAGAGTAAAATTTCATGTGATTTCCTGTCTTTTAAAGTTCACATTTGATTGCATAAGTGGTGGGGACAAGGAAAACTTTATTTTTGAGTGTTAAAAGTTACTTCATGCAGGCAAAATAATCTGGAGTATTTGTTTTCTTGACATGAAAAGTCATTACCTGGCTTCCTGCTACTGCAGTGAAATCTGACTGTTAAATCTCATTTGTAAAGGTAAACTGAATCCCGTGGCTCTGCAGGCCTATATGCAATGTGTCTTCCAATGCTGTATCTTTACCTCATTATTTGCATATTCAAGTTTTCAGTAGTTATTGGTGATAAAGATGACAGCTAGGTCAGTAACAGTGCCTTAAACATAAATGCTTAGGAAACAGACACTTCACCTGCTCCTTTATAGTCACAGCCTGTCTTCTACAGAGAGTTCATATTGACTTAGAAATAGCAGTTTTCCCTGTCTTTGGGTAAAAACTGATTTTTGTCCTTTCAAATGTGATTATGTGAGCTGCAATTTACAGGGGAGCAGTGTCCTGTACTGCCTACAGTTTAAAGGTAATAGACACTGGTGGGGTTTTTCCCCAATTAGAAGTATCTTTTTAAACTCAGTACTGTTTAAACTTGCAGAAATGGATGAAATGGGATACTGAAATGTGTATTTCTGCTGTTGCTGTTCGGGAATCTTGGCATCCCAGCAATGAATTTTAATTTATGCAGCTGTGTGGTTATGTGTGTGTCAGCTTCCCAAGAAACAGTAGCTAGTGTAGATGCTTGTGCATTGCAAAGTCAAAGCTGGCACTTGAAAGAATCTGTGGTGAGCAGAGTTGCTGGGTACATTGCTGCTGCTATTTTTACTTAGGCTAACAGGACCATACTCTTCTGCACTTCTTGATGTGATACAATCAAGTTCTTGTGACTTCCAGCTCACCTATTTTTGTACAAAGTTTGTTAGAAACAAGCAAGAGAAATCTTTCAGTTCTTGCCTGCTTATTGGCAATTTTGACTTTTCTCTCTAGAGGGTGCCTGCTTCGTAGTAGCTCAGTGGGACTTGGTACTGTTCCTACAGCTTAAGGCTTTCTTCAGTGATGGTTATTTTAAAACCATTTGGTTTTACAGATCAATGATGTAATTATTTTCCCCCTTTTTTTTTGTTTGTTTGGGTTTTTGTTTGTTTTGGGTTTTTGTTTTGTTTTGTTTTTTTACCTAAATATAATAGACCCAGACTAGCAGAGCTACTTTGGACTGTGGCCTCAACTTTTTAATTTGCTGGTTCTTTCTTACAGTTCACATGTGGAGGCTGGTAATCATGTGTAACAAGTTTCAGTGGAAATGACTCAGAAAAATACTTGCAGAGCATGATGATTACTGCCTACAGATTTATCTGGGTGTATCTGAATACAAGTGTCCTGTGCTGCTGGCACTCCTGCATCCTCCTCCCCAGCAGTATAAAAGGCAAGCGCTATTTCTATCTGCTTAAAATAAATGAATTTCCTACTGCTTTCATGCTATTCAGGCTGCCTTTTCCTGTTGCTGTGTTGAAAGTCCTGGCTGTGCTCTCCGGTAAGTGAACCATGCTCTCCCGTCAATTGACAAAAGTTTACCAAAAGACTTTTGAGCCAGATGTTGAAGTCTGTTTTCAAATACCCAGAATACCCAAATAAGATTGGGGTCAATCTTGTTCTCTTGACATGCAGCACCAGAAATGGTGATAGAGGAGCCAGAGTTCAGAAGCTACTCGGCAGTTTTTCTTTGACGTGGACCTTGTATGACACATCATTGGAGCATGCACAGCTTGACCTGAGTGATGTGTCCTTTTAGTGAAGGCATGGCCTAAGATTTTCCTAATTTTAGACTCAACTACCATGCTTCTCTTGGGTGTGGGTAAGACAGGTCTGATGGGTACAACAAACACAGCCAGGTGAGTATAACCACGTTTCAAAGAGGAGGCTGAAATAGGATGGGGGGAAGCAAGTGGAGCTGCTGTTCTAGCATGAAAACTGCTGCATCTTTATATGTGGTTGTATCATGTTCACTTCAGTGTATCAAAATACTACTTGTATTTCAGAACAGAAACAGATGGTATGGAAACTTAATGATGGGATGTGTAAACATAACTGGAACTTGTTAATTTGATTTTTTTTATGTGGAGATAGAGGAAATTCTAATTTCTTAAAAAAAACAAGAGAGTAAAGCTTTTCATTGTTCTTAATTTCCCAGGATTATGCACTGTTTGTGGCTGGCCTGCTGTGGAACATGAGTCAGCTGTCCAGACTGGGAGGTGGGCAGTGTATTTTCCTCAGTTCAAACACTTCATGTAGCTATGCTTAGGGATATAGGCCATGTAGCTTGAGAAAAGCATGACCTGCTTTGAAACAGGTTGTACTTTTAAGACTTAGGCATAGTTGGTTTTTTGTTTGTTTTTTTTTTCTACGAGTATTCAAGAGACTTCTGTTTTTATAATTTTGAGTATTTCAGTATTTTAAAAGTAAAAGAAAAAACAGACAACTCTGCTGTGACTCTGATCATTTTTTGATTTGTGTTTTTGCCATGACAGACACTCTACTCTTATAACTTATTTTAGCTTTGCTTTGCATATCTACTGTTTGCTTACATCTCCCTTCTTTTACAAAGGAACAGAGCTCTAGGAAAAAACCCAAGTGCTGTGTAGGCTAGTCAGCAGTTCAGATGAACAGTAATTTTTTTACCTAGTTGTTTTGGAAGTGCCTGTGTCCCCAGTTTTTGAAACTTTTTTTTCTTTCAGTAAGGCTAAATCTCTGAATCTCTTAAATGGGAGAGGGCTCTACAGAAGCCTTCTTTATTACCAGAGGAAAAGTGAAGGCATGTTCCGTCTGGACGAATGGATCCAATTACCACTGGGACTGGAAACTGTTACTATTTTTCAGATTAAAGTGAAGCTATTTCGCCCTGTGTGCTGCATCGCTGTGATCTCTCAGCAAGTTTGCAGATGACACAAAACAGGAGGACTGGCTGGTAAACCAGCTGGGGGCACTGCCACACAAGGGGAGCAGGACAGGCCCAGGAAATGAAACAAGAGGAAGCTCATGCAGCTGTACAAAGGGAATCACCACTCCTGCTCGTGGGCAGAAATCACAGATGGGAAGCAGCTGCCCCAGGAAGGCCCTGGGGTAGAAGCAGTCTATGAGCCAATACGGTGCCCTTATGGCAAAGAAGGCCAGCAGCCTCAATCTGTTAAAGGGTGCAGAGCTACTACCTGAACCAGTTAAGTATTGAGAACTGAAGCAGAAGCTCTGGAGAAGAGCACCTGAATTAGCTTATCCTTGTGGTGGACTGCACTAATCATCTCTACCCTCTCCACTGCGTTGATTAGGAGGACTAGCACTCTTTCTGCTCCCCTTCTCCTGTTCTACCCAAGAGCAGCAATGGGAGAAAGCTGGATTTGCTTTTGCAGAACTAATGATGCCTTTCAGAGAAAGCCGTGAGAGTTAGCAATCTTTACTGCAATGCAGGGGAAGAGCTGGCAGCTCAGCCTAGGCAATCTTTCTAGTAAAGATGGCAGGGTAAGATTCCTTCTAAGGGACTTGAGTATGTGCTCAATAGTGAAGATTGAGGGTAATGAACTCTCACACCCAAGTTGCTCTCTACATGTCCAAAGAGATGTGCTTGGAGGAAGAAAAAGTATCAGAAGCCTGAAAGGCAAATTTTCTGAACTACCTGTAAGTAGAAAAAAGTGTTTGAATTACATTCATTTCCTCACCAGCAGGGACAACAGAAAAAATAAAACCAAAAACCCAACCAACCAAAAAATTCCCCAAATCAACACATGAACTGTTTTTCACACTTAATTACGATGAGCACAAGACCAAGAAGTTTGAGGCTCCTATGTGTTTGCTGTAATATGGCATCTTTCAGAAACAGAAATGATAGCAAAAGTCATTAATAAAATCAGTTGTTAAATCACTGACAGATGGCCAAAGCAGTTGTATAATTGAAGCCTTAACCCCTGTTACACAAAAATCTTAAAATAATTTTTAAAAATTTAATAATGTAGGAATTAATTCCAGTACACACATGCTTTTCTGTCCATATCAAGGCATTTTATTGAGGTATAAACTTTGCAGAAGATGAGGTAACAATTTGCATAGGACTTACGCAAAATAACTTCACAATTCAAATTTAATTGGCATTAACTACTGTATGTGGAAGATTGATAATTCCTGCTTGTTAGATTCTCCTCACTGCACAGTTCTGTTAATGCTAGTGGTAGGACCATGTAGTACAAGGTACAGCAGTTGTGGGTAATGAAACCAGACTGAGAATGCTTTCATGCAAACACTGCAGCTGTTCTTCATCAGCTGTTGGTTCAGAGATGACTGAGACAGACAATGCTTGCTAGAGCTTAAAGTAAGCTGGTCCAATTCAAGAAAAGGATGCTAATGTTCTTGTAGCAATGACAGTGGGATGAGTGAATGTGGTTGTGTTGTTCTGGAGTTTTTACTTGTTTAAGAAAACTTTTTAAATTTTTGGAATCAAAAACCCCCTAGTTGTGAAATTACTTTGAATTTGGCACTTGAGTTTTTGTCAGGTTTGTTAAGGCTAAAACATGCAAGTCTTGGTAAAGATACATTCCTGTGTTATTAAAAACTCCTCTTACATACTCACATGAAAATAGCTTGTGCTCTATTTCCTCAAGTTCAGATTTTAAGAAATTCTATCAGTGTATCTTTAGTATAGCCATTCAAGCTTGCAAAATAATTTCACAGAAACTTGCTTACTAAAAATTTAGTTACTATCTGACATGTTTTAACATTCCTGCTGGTGAATGTCAATATTCTAAGACCTAGTAGCAATTCCTGCAAGACAGTAAGAATCACGGTATCATTAGAACTATACTATAAAATGTACACAAGCATATACAGAAAATTAACCAGAAAAATATCAGTTGCCCATTGAAGTAAATTTTCTAAACCAATTCAAAAATATTATCAAAATACAAAACCAGCTTAAAAAAATAGCCTGAGGTAAATTTAAATGCACATAGCAATCTCTTCATTAAAAAAATAGCTGTATTGAAATTCTAGGTACTTAGAAAGTTACTTATTGTCAATAAAAACTTTTGCTAACCATTGTAAAGAGTACTTCAACTAATACAAAACTATATAAACATTGAAATAGTACAATACTGTACTTCCTTTTAAAAATACATAGTTATGACAATTTAAACCTTTACCATACACATGGTCAACTGGCTTTGGATTAGCTGCTACCATTGCCCATGGAACAGCCAGCTAATTCTGTGTGCTGCTGACTTTCAGCTGTGCTAGGACAGAGGACTCTACCATGTCCATTTGCCTGAGTAAGTCGTTGGCTGTAAAACAAAATGTAGGCTTGAGCTTTGCATACTTCTTCCATAGTGCACATGTTGAGTTTTGAATCATTGCAGTGTACCCAAAATCCTATAATGAGGGAATATACCAGAAAAAAATGTCATCAGGACACTGATTTTAAGTAATTGCACCATATTTACTAATTAATTAGTGTTTGGTCCCATTTAATGAGTTATGTACAAATAGTAAACTGTTTCAGTTGATCTGGTCTGTTTGCCTCAATGTTTTAAAAGCCCAGCTTAGCTTCCTCAGATTTACAAGAGAGTTTATAGCTAGAACACATTTAACAAGGCAATACAAAAACAGAACTGTTGGTCTACAGAGCTGCACTTCTCATTCCAGGCAGATCAGCTACAATTGATTCCCTTTTGCTTTTGAGAAAAGACAATCATTGTACCAGTTTACCCTTTCTCCCTCACTGCTCATTTCCCAGCTGGTTCCTACCTCCTTCAGAATTGTAGCAATAGGCAGTGTAGTGCCCTGAGCCAAATCCTTTCCCGTGATGCATTACCACAGCGGACAAGTCATAGATGAAGCAGTCAGGCAGGAGAGACTTGAGGGATTCCCTGCAGCAATAAGGCTCCATGTTTAGCATTTGATCAAAACTAACATGTACACCAATCTTCTCACGGTGATTGCGTCCTGACCACCTGGAAAGTTAAATCAAATGAAAACTTAGGGTTTTTTTTAAAGAAAGAGCACAGCATTTTGAATTACGTTTGAACAGAACATAGTACTTTCACTAGGCTTTTTTTTTTTCTATGCTTAATCTTTCACTTCTTTATTTCAAGGCCTTTTAAATGTGTCTATGGTACCTACTGTTCTCATCTTCTGAAACATTTTAAGATCTGCGCAGTGGTGAGCAGGAAGTATTTCCCACCTGTTACACCTCTTTGGTATTTCTCATTTATTCTATCTCATTTTGAGTTTCCTTTGTATAAGGGTACTGATGTTGGGCTACTAGTTCACAGAGATGCAGTGTCCACTTCCCTACTCTGAGGCTAAATGTATTTATCTATTTGGATATAGGAAGGTTATCTGAGACTTCCACTGAATACAGTCCAGTTTGGTGCATTAGAGATTATAAGCATCCTACTCTACCTTAAAATATCACAGGATTAATTTTTACCAAGAGTTCAGAGCAAGGTTAGTAGGTTTTGACCAAAAACAAGGTACTAAAGTACCAAGTATCTGAAATCCAAAAAGTTAATTCCCTACTTATAACATATCTTACTGATGTTTCAAGTGAACAAGAAAAAGAAGTTTCTAGTAACTGTTTCTCACCATACTAGCAAAGGGAAATGAAACTGATGCTGAAAATCATTGATACTAAGCAATGTAGAGCAAGACTGAATCTGTCAGTTTGCAACACTTTTTGTTGTGGTACTACTTACCTAAACCGTTTAAGGTGTAATCTGAGAACCTGAGGTAGTCGACACACCATAAGCTGCTTCTGAGCTTCTGTGAGTATAACTGGTTTAGAAGAAAACTTCCTTCGTTTTGCTGAGGTCAAACACACAGTTACACAATACAAATCTCGGTAACAGCCTTGTATTTCAGTCTAAGATTTATCCACAGAATTTGTGTGGACCTAAATATCTATGGTACGTGCCTCTTTAAAAAGGATATGCTCTGAGAGCCATTTTGCAAAGATTATTTTATTATGCAATTAAAAAATACTTGTGGTCACTTACATTAGTCACCTCAATTTAAAAAGGTGATGGCTTGCTCAGCTGAGAGTATTAGAAACCCCATTAGTGTGTCATGAGGCTGTATCTAAATGAAGCATCACACTTCAAAACACCTTTTAAACAAGTGAATCTTCTAGGGGACAAGTAACAGCTGTCAAGTGACCACACAGGACATAAGAAAGTGGTCTTTGTTTGTAATGTATTTTAAAGACTTCTATGCTTGCACTGTCAGCTTATATTTTACACAGAGAACATATGCATGAGTACATACTGCCTTTACTCACTGTTGCACTGATCACATGCATATATCCTTCCTTCCAAAGCTTCGGTTTCTGTAAACTTGGCCAGCATTTCTGTCAGCAGACATGGATACTGAGACGACATCTCCTTGCCATTGCAGTGATACCTCTCGGGAAATTCCAGGGACAAGTCCCAGAAAGGTTCTATGGTATTTGATTTATTGTCACAGGCAAGACATGTAACCTGTAAAAAAGACATTTCACCAGCTGCTTACACTCAAAACTGTACTTTGCTAAACACTCACCATAACATAGCTCTAAAAAGAGATTCTTTTTCCTAGAGATAACCAAGGGTAACCAAAGACAAGACAAAGCCATTTAACAACAGAGATGATAAACCAAATTTCCTTTCTCTGAAGCAGCATGTCCAAAACTGGTATCACAAACAAGTAAGCGTTCTTATGTTTTACTGAGAAACAAAAACAGTGTCAAAATGTTCTGTCTGGTGAAAAGACAGCAGCTGGTGAAGTCTCAGGAATCTTTTCTCCAAAAGGAGAAGTTACATCAGAAATTACAAAATAGGTTAATTTAAAACTAAATCAAAATAAATAAAAAACACACACACACAAGAAAAACAAGAACAAACAAAAGGAACAGCTAGGTATTTTAAAGTCACATCCTCCTTACTTTATAAGTCTTCCAGGGAAGCCTGGATTAGGAAGCACACTTCTTAAAAAAAAATTAACAGGTAAAAATAATTTATTTCTTCTTTCAGTAAGTGGATCCACTGTTGCACTAATGAAAGGGCAAAGAGTAAGACAACACAAATAAAATGTGAAGATGTGAAGTGAGTCAACCTGGAAAATGCAGATATTACAGCAGGAGACAATTAATTCATTATAACATTCAATACTTAAGAAAATAAGTTAAAAGCAGTAGCTCTTCTAAGCTGGAAAGACAACACATTAAGTGTTGCATGCTTCCTATTTAGGAAAATACCACAAGTTGTTTGGAACAGCTAATACAAAGACATAATAATAAAGGAATGAAAGTTCATGTGACCTCCAAAGATTGTTATTTCACAGGGACCCCTTTATGCTGCTGCTGTTCTACACAAATTCACTGTAGTTCCCTTCAGTTTGTTTAGTAAGCCTACACAAGTGTAAAAGTACACTCAGTTTTGTTCAGATCCTCCTTTGTCTTCCTGAGCAGTTTGCTGTTAGGAAATTATTCACCCTGCTTTGGTATTTCATGATCATTTATATAAGGACCTACCTGTCACCTCATGGTATCTTCCTCCTAGGTGCTCTTGTAACTGCATGCAGTAGCTGTAGCAGCTTGTACTCCATTTCTGCATTAGCCACCTAGTGCACATGTGGATTTGTATTCTAGCATGAACATTTAGCAGTGCAGCTAGGAAAGCTGTTAACTGCTTTAAGTTCTAAGATGAAAATGCCACTGCCTTATTCTTAGAAAACAAAATTTTAAACTGATATGACAGAAAACAGGAGATTCTTCTGTTTTAATTTACACTGTTGGGAGCGTCTTTTGTAAGTGCTAACATCTGGCAACGTTTCAAAGCCACAAATTATTAGTAATTCAGAGCTGAAATCTAGACATGGGAGACAAAATGGTATGTTTGGCCACAGTTGAACCACACTCCAGCTTAAACCTAGAATGACTAAAATTTCTGCTGTACAAATGGGTACTTTTGTTGGGCCAAAATTTTATTTAATTGATGAGTTATTTAAGAATTTGTTGTGCATGAATGCACACTTAAGATTAAGGAGCTCACGATGTAGAACACACATGACCTCAACACAGATAATTTTAACACATTCTGAGGTTTTAAATTTAATGTATTATATTAATAATCTAGGTTGAGATCTTTCCCAACTAGCTAATGAGCACTATCCCAGAGAAAAAGAAGACAACAGCAGACTCAGCTTCCAATTTTTGCCAGTCAAAAAATCAGAAGAACACAAACAGATGCCATAAGTCTGCTTCTCATTTCATCATGTGACTGTGAGCAAAGCTGATTTGTGGGGACAAAACCCTGTACTGATATACAGCTGCACTTACTTCCTCAAAATCCAAGCCAGTCCTCACTGCAGCAGACTTAAACTCTGGGATTTATGCAGTTGCCAACAGCATGGTAACCTGACACACCCGGGCAAACCGCCCAACCCCACCAGCCCCTGTGCGCTCCCTGCTCTGGAAAGGAGCGAAAGGTGGTGGGAAAGGACAGCCAAGCAAGGCTGCAGCAAGGCTGGAAGTATTTTCTTAGCCAGACCTGAGCTTACCAATTGAATTACTCAAAAAGCAGGAGGATTCCCAGCCTTCCATGGAATCCATCTGCACTGACCTGTCTATTGGCATTGGCTTCACGATATTCCCATCGCTCCTCTTTCTGTCCTAAATGGACCCCTTTATCTCACACTCCATTATCATTCACACAGTGCAGCCCAGATTTTTTTTCTCCATGAGAGGGGCAGAAATTGTAAAAACTGTTCAAAAGTTGGTTGAGTGAGATGAGATTTTATAACACACAAAACAAAAAGGACCCCAAACATGAACTCAAAAGGCAAAAACTTTAAGCATTTATCCAGTGTAACTTTGTACAGTATAAGTATGCACAACAGTAATAGGGAAGTGAGTCTACTTTAGCAATCTGGTTAGTGATATCTGTCTTTTTGATTATACTTTATAAATTCAGATTTTGATTCGACTTTCCCATTATAATTCAAAATTGCTATTATAGGAAGCTTTAATGCTGTCATTTTTAACAAAGAAAATGAGAAGTTCACATTGGAGGAAAATAAATTACAGATTCTAACTAGTCTGAAATCTCTACCTTATGTTCTGCCCTGACCACCCTCTCATGCCTTGAAACACGGGTACTAAATACAATTGTTTGGTTAAAGCTTAGTATTCAATCATGGGCCAAAGGCCAGACTGAAAAGAGCTGGATCAAATTGCTTGATTCAAGCTAAGCACGGAGACTACTCAGACAAGCATCATTGTGGCCACAATAATGTGACGGACAGCCACTGCCCTGGATGGCATTCAGGGTAAATGCAGCCAAAGAAAATAGTTAACATATTGCTGAAGAAAAAGCCAACTCCATCATCAACTGTTTTGCCTATGTTCCCTGCACTTGCATGGAAGAAAGAAAACTCTTAACCACCTCTGCCCCAACTCCTTTTTTTCCTTTGTTGTTTCTAAGAAGAGTAAAATAGCCAGTCCCATTTTTGTGCTTTCACTAGATGAGATATATATATATAATAGTTAGTAACTCAATTTTTGTACAGGAAAGTAATTGAAGTTGAAGGGAATAGAGCTGGAATACAGCTACAATGCCAAATTCATATGACAGTCAGCATTAAAAAAAAACAACTGAACTTTGTAGTGATAAGCACACAGCATCGTCAAAATGATCTTTATCTATTTAGCAGAATAACATAAGGCATAATCACAGCTAATAGTGGTCTATGATTCAATGGGCTCTTACAGATTGATTTAAAATGTTACTTTCATCTAGTTGGAAAACAACTTGATAATCATTTTGTAGGTCAGGCTAAACATAGAAACACAAAGACAAACACCAAAATATAGAAATCAGTATACATAACATCAGCTGATTTAAGTGCAAATCATCCCATTACCTGCCTGAAGTTCTTGTCTTTTGAAAAGTCTATGCAGCGGGAGAGTTAATACCCAGCAGTACACAGATCACCCTCAGCATTATCCCCCAAACTCTAACACACAGCACGCTACCCAAAACTGAAGGTTTACAAATAACTCAAAAAATCACATTTCCCCTTTTCTCAGACAATCTGTCCTGAAATATGCTTTAAGAATAGCTTACATACTACACTGGTAAGAACCTACTTCACTCTTTGAGACTTGGAATATTCTCTGATCAGTGCATGCTGTTATTCTGCCATGCTGAGCAGGAGCAGTGGGAAGCATTTTGCCTGGATTCCATCTTAAAAATGATCAGGAAGTAACCAAACTGCTTAGGAAATTTTAAACATGCCTAGAGATATCAAAAGCTAGTTCCTACCAGGCATTGCTATAAAAAACATTGGAGCCAATTTTTCTGAACTCTGAGAAGTCTGCAGATGACACAAAGCAAGAGAAGTGGCTGGTAGGCTGGCTGGGGGCACTGTCACCCAGTGGGAATGGGACAGGGCTCGGAAATGGGACAAGAGGAACCTTATGCAGCTCCACAAAAGGAAATACCACGTCCTGCTCCTGGGCAGGAATAAACCAGGCACCAGTACAGACTGGGGGGGGAAGAGAATGACCTGGGCTGTCCATGAGCCAGCAACACGCCCTTATGGCAAAGGAGACCAATGGCCTCTGGAGCTGCATTTGGCAGAGCATCACCAGCAGGTCCAGGCAGGTGATCCCCACCTTCTCCCCAACTCCCACATAGCTGAAGTGCTCAAAGGAGATATGGATATGCTGGACTGAGTCCACCAAAGGGCCAGGAAGACAATAAAAGGCCTTGGACATACCTGAGGAATGGCTGAGAGAGCTGAGACTGTTCAGCCAGGAGAAGGAAGCTCAAGGTGGATTTCTCCCTTGTATGAGAATTTCTGCTCATGCAGCACACAATAAAATCTGCTCTTTCAATTTCTGGATTTTTAGAAAGATGTCTGTTCCCTTCCTTGTTTAATATGGACAAAGTTGAAATAAAGATACATTAAAAATTGTTGCATACTGCACTAATTTAGTTGGTACCATTTAAAAAAAACACAAGCCAAAAAACTCTTAAGACTACAGCTAACATACTTGAGCTCTTGAAGTGTACTTTAGAGATCTGTGAGCTAGCTCCTGACACATGAGTTCATAGCACAGTCCTTTCCCATTGAAAGCTGAGGACAGGAGACAGTAAGTACCTTCCATAAGAGTACAAGCACTGAGGGACTGAAAACAACAAGGATTTCAATAGATATACTGGGATCTCCTCAGAGTCACAATGGGTTTGAGAGGTATGAGCCACTTTCTCCAGACAATCACTGCAGGAAGACTAGCATGTGAAAAGACAGAATAGAGGGGAAGGGTTTTGCACCTACAATGCAGATCTCTACTTCTCTTAGACGTACCAGATATTGTACTTTCACAGTATGGCAAAGTAAAAAGCTGAAATCCTAAAATGGGTATGAGAATAAATATAAAACAAAAAACCAGAGACAATTTGCACATGCTGTTCCCGGAGTTACCCACTACCTAGCCTAGCACTCCATAAAATAGTAAAATATTTCAAGCAGCAGATGAAAACTTACTTTAAATCAACTGAGAACATAGCAAAACAAAAGCAACTACCTAATATAAAACATTCTATTGTTTTGACATCACCCAAAACTACTTCTAGTTACCAAAAAGTAATCTGCATAAGATTCTCAAACACTCAGTTCTCTGCTTTCTTAATCTTATATCCTAAATTCAGTTAGTGCTGAACCAGGCAGCACTTCAATAGTAACAGACTGATGTCAAACTCAGGATTATGACTTCCCTTCAACTTAAATTAGAACTAGGAGAAGGGGTAAAAAGTTTAGCTGCACATGTGAAAGTAATGTGATACCTAAGTAAACACACAGCTTATCAGCACAGTAAAGGATCCTCTGTACTTTATCAAGAGTAGTTCATAGTATTCATGAGGTTTGAAGGTCAGGGAGATTGACTTCATGGCACTTGAGTATCTCACAGAATCAAGTCTCTTGAACCTATATTTTCTGTACAAAGGACCACTAAGTATAGTAACATTTTAGGGGCTTTAAAACGGAAACAGCACACAGAAACACACTTCCCAATTCCCTTTTTCAATGAAGTAAGGTGTAACTTAAAACGCTAGACTAAAATCCTGTCTTGTTTTTAATAAGGGCAGCTGGGAACAGCTCCAACTATCTTCTAGGGAAAAACTGTAGCACTGTCATATTACTTTATTTTTATTACTATATTTATCACAGCATTACTTTATCTTGCCGGTAGATAAAGCTGAGCCTGTAAGGACTAAACATTCATTCCTTGCTTTTGAGAACTAACACCATCCAAGATGCGATGACATAGGAAGAACTTTGGGGTTTTTTTCAGCCCTGCATGGGTGTTTTCTCGCCTTTTTTGTTAATTTCATTAAAGCAGTTCTGACAAACACCTACTGAAATCATGATGTAGGAATCTTACTGAGGAAAGGAAAACAACTGCCTAACAGAATTTTTAAAGTCCATTTTTCCATGTGCAAATACCAGGGACTAAATCATTAAGATGCCTGATTATATTTTACAAGGAAGGTATCTTCAGGGCTTACATTTTCCTTACAGTATTTATCATGTTCAAAACCACAAGTGAAGACTAAACTAAAAAGAGGAGAGGCAAAAAATAAAGGGAACACTGGGAGGGGTAAAGTGTTGAGCAGTCCATGGGAACTGCCTAATGAGCCAGGGAGAAATGACTAGTTAACAGCCTCAATACTCTTTTCCTTGTCCCTCTCATTTCAGGCGTTCTTGAGTTCATCAAGGCTGTATTCTGCACACAGACATGGAGCAGCTGCAATCAGAGTTGTACATAGTCACAGAAGTCACAGGATACCTCAAAACTGCTTTCTGTTTTACTCAATAATGTGGAAATTAGGAGGTTTTTTCTGTTTTGCACCGGTTTTGGTTTTGTTTGCTTGTTTTAGTCTATTCATTAGTGAATTCTCACTACTCCCCTCCTGGCCTCAGGAAGGTGGAAGGGTTTCTAGTCACAAACCTCTTCATATACAGCTAAAAATACGTGAAAGTAGTTATTACTGAAATGCTGCTGCATCTTTAGAGCCTTGAAAATTCTTACCAAAACAACAAATCCTGTAAGGAGGTTTGCAACACAAGTAAACCTTGTCAGGATTCCTAAAAAATCATTTTGCTGAAAAAATTGCTCTTTTGGAGAGGAGTGGAATTTTCAAACAAGAAACTCTTTAATGACCTAATATACTAAACACTTACAGTTGTGCAACACTGGAACACTGATATTAGATAGGTACTACCCAAGGAAAGAAAGTATGCCACAGAAGTGCTTGTACACTGGGCCAGGCAGAAGGCAGTTGGTGATCCAGTTTTACTGATAAATCTAACAGTTTCCAGTAGTTTCACAAAACCAAGAACGACTGAGGGCTGACATATGCTGCAAACAACCCTGTTACCTTCCTATGAAGTTTACAGATATTGTAGCAATGCTACCTTAGTCAAAAACCACTTGGATTTCCAGTTTTACATATTAAAACATTAAACCAGCAATCAAATAGTCAGAACACCAGGAACAAACACTTTTGTGTTAAGCCTTTTCTTTACACACGATATTCAAAATTCAAATTTCAAATGCTTCCACACTCCCTCAGTAACATATTCATGTATACGACAGAAACATTTCAGCATCCAGGAATTTCCCAACTTCTGTTCCTGCTGCAATGTGGTTAGTTGGTAGATTAATTCAACAGAAACCAGCACTTGTTTGTTTAGTCAGTATTCAGACATTTGTACACACACACAGTCGGGATATGCATAATAGCAGTGAATACACTGAAAACTTAACAGGGAGCTGAGAAGCAGAAAGGAAAAAAAAAAAGGCAGTCATGCAGAAAGAAGGAAAACCACCATTGTCTCCACCCCACAAATTTGGTTCCTGTGTTGACAGAGCCTTCTGTATCTTGGTGTTGTAACAGAAAAGAAGTATTAGTATTTCTGTACATAAAATCATAACATACAATTACTCACTGGTAATCAATCTCAAATTCAAGCTATTTAGTGAAATAATATCCTGTTTGACATCCATTACCTAATCAGTTTCTACTTACATGAGATTAACACCTTCCTTTAACACCTTTTATCTAGTAGCACTATAGTGATAAGCCAGATACTTAAAATTGTAAATTCTTTATTCCTTCAACTGAGTTGGTGCTTAACAGCAAATACAAGTATTTCTCAGTAGGTGGAAAAGTCTGTTTTAAAATAACAAATTTAAGACTTTTATGATTAACAAGTGTATTGGATTTGAATGGCCTGGTTTTGGTAGCAGGAGGGCTATGGGGTGGCTTCTATTGAAACTGTGTACTATTTCTTCTGAAACTGTGTAATATATCCTCACCATCCCCTCCTCAACAGTAATAAATGTGTAAACCTTTGAAGTATGTCCATCCCTGACTGGAGTAAATCCAGAGCTAGAAATCATTAAACACCTTAAAAGAAGTAATCATAAAACATACCTGACTTAATAGCTGTCCATGAAAAATGTTGTTAACCACATTCAAAACCTGCTTTATAAGTTTTCTTTGAGAAGCAGGGATGAGAGCTGGGTATCTGGTCCCTGTAGTCTCCAGTTCCTGCTGTACTTTATCCAAAAGTTCACAGAGAAATTCCTGAGCATCTTGTTGGGCATACCCTCTGAAGGCTGGAATTAGTCTCCACACAGAATGAAGCATGGCAAAAGGAGACACCAGTGCCCACTTACCAGACCACATAACCTGAAATAGAGTATGCAACTCATGACAGAGAGAAATGTGCTTTGAACTGGGCTCTCTGGGCTGAATAAGTTCCATACTTTTTGATGCTCCTCCACTTAATCCAGAGGATAAACTAGACCGCCTCACAGAGTATGATCCCTTTACTGTCTCTTGGTTCTCATTCACGCGTAACGTTGAGGCAGCTATTGTCAGGTGTTTAGATGAAGATCTTGTTTTACCATTGGTTGCTGTTGCCAGCAGTTCCTGAGTTTGGTTGAGATCAAGCTTTAGAAAGCATTCTCGAAAAATAAGTAAGTGACTTAACACCTGCAGGACAGAATTCATATAGCATGTGTTTCCCAGGTTCCTCAGTCCTGTTACTCCAGGTGTCACTGTAGGCCTTCGTTTAATTGGAGAGTCACTTATTTTTTTCAATCTCAGTTCTTCTGAGGTATATGTTTCTTTCAACTCTGCCAAAAATTCCATGTTCTGTGATGTTTTTTGAGGGCAGGGTTCTGGTTTTGAGTACATTCTAATCTGATTTTGTAAACGTCTGCTCTTTCTTGGAGGCATCTTTTCCATCTCTGCTTTCAACTCACGCTTCCGTTCTTGTCTTCTCTTCCTAGCTTTGTCCTTTTTTAGCTCTGCTTCTTCTTGACGTCTTTCTTCTTCCAAAATCCTTTTTCCAGTAGGTGTCAACTCAAGCCATGATCTGAACACTTTGCCAAGGACTGCACGCCGTCGGTGCCAGAGGGCTGTGAACATCCTGTCTTCATTCCGAAGCGTGGCTTGGGCACCACCGTGTGCAAGGTAGGAATCATCACTTGTACCCATAGAACGCAAAGTCCTCCCACTTCGAGTAGTGCACTCATAGTTTTGACTCTTGATTGCACTTAATGTACTCCGCAAGAGTTTTAAATCACCGGTTGCGTTGTCATTGAGAACGTAATCGTCGCAGAGATAACAGAAAACATACAGCTCGTTTACTTCCAATGCCACTGGGTGGCTGCTCTCCTGAAAGTGCTTTAGTGCATGTTCTTCGATGTATCTTCCACACGCCACATGCGAGCAGCTGAGGCACGCCCACACAGACTCCGTGGTATTGCAGTCCATGCAATGCCATTTCTGAGGATTGAGAATGGAGTGATCTTGGGCCAGTCGCAGACGTCCTACGTGCTTACACTTATCCATTGTTAAAACTGAAATTGCAGAGATATGCTGATAAAAGACATCATCCAAACTATTATCTGCCCATGATATTTCAATCTGCAACTAAAAAAAAAAAAAAAAAAAGAAAGTTATAGTTCATAAATACTCTTTTCCAGGAGTCAGAGATCTTCATCTCAATATGAATTTGGTACACTATCATCATCCAGCGGAGTCCCACCAAAAACATGAAAGAAATCAGTCATGTGAAGCCACACACACCCCCAACACCTTCAACAGCAGCTCCACATTCACACTAAATTGCCTGCACACCACTGTTTATATTCCCAGCACGGAAGCATACTAGCTACACTTTAGGCCTGGTTCGGTTTTTTCATTAAGGGGAACAGATTTTGTTAAAAGATGCTGTTACAGAATTTGGATACAAACATAACCTAAAGTGACAAAGTCTGCTCAGAGAAGCTGTGGAGGCCCCCATCCCTGGAATTGTTCAGAGCCAGATGGGATTGGACTTTAAACAACTGGGTCTAATTGGAGGTGTCCCTGCACACGGCAGGGGATGACACTGTAGGATCTTTATGCTCCCTTGCAACTCAAACATTCTGTGATTCCAAAATTCTCCTATTAATTCCACCCCTAAGCATACAGGTGCAGAAGTGCAAAGTTCACCTAAATTTATTATATTTACATAGTGCCAACAGTTCAGACAAATGAGGCTTCATACAACTCAAACCCCTAATTAATCCATACCTTTAATTAAATCACAGCTCCTCTGTACTCAGTAAACCCCATTATACCATTTCTATAATAATGTTTCTTAAATATCTACATTTTAACACGTCATCCTAACACCTCTGAAAGAGTAACTTGGCAAAGCAGAACTTGATTTCTTAAGACAGAAATACCAGGAGATATCTACATCAGTTACCACAATCTTTATAGAAACTTTCTAATCCAGGTCTTCAAAAGATCATTTAAATATCTGACTAGCACTGGCTTATATCCTTTCAGTTTGTACGATTGCGTTTATTTGTTAAAAGCTGCTGGTTTTGCTTCCTCTAATAAGGTGCATTTATCCAAAACAGACAATCTCAGATTAGCAAAAAATTAAAGAGACAGTGATTCATTCTTGTTTTTACCATTTTCTTTGACTATCTCGTTTAGATATAACATCTAGAGATAAATGATAATGGTCCTATGATGCATCAGGAATGAATTACATTTGATCTGGGGCATTTGTGCCCACCAGATCACTGACCAGAAGGGCCAAAGAGCTCAGTACACAGCACCAGTACTATTATGCACAGTGCTTGCCAGATGAAAAAATTAATCCACCTGAGGAGTTCGAGGCTTTGTCAAATATTCAATCTATGTCAAGTGAGATGAGTTGGCCCCTACAAATACATGCTCTGGACCGAGCCTAGGCTGTACAGTATCAAGGTCCTGGATTCTATACTTTACAGGTAAATAAATCATACTACAAAACCGAGTGATTTACACAACTCTGGATAGAATAAAAAAAAAAGTGTATTCCAGCTATTAGCCTTAAATATGCTAATATTTAGCAATTTGTACAGATCTGAAACACACAAAATAGGTTACTCAATATAGAACAGATGTTTAGTGTAAAATAAGCATTAGAGGGAATCCTAATGTACAATGACAGCACACAACTAAGGAAGGGAAACAGGCAAAAGGTTGCAGACGGCCAGAAAAGAAGCTCTAATTTTCATCTGGTATTTTGATAAAAAAACTGTCGTTAAAAGATTAAACCAAAAATGGCTTTGTTCAGTTAATTGGCCCATGGATAGTGCCTTTTAAAATGTTACAATACAGATACTAACATAAGAGCTGTAATAATGCTCTAAGCACATAATCAGCACCCAGCATTGCATGTGTTGTATAGAATTTATTCTGTAATGAAGAAAAGCTTGAACCAGCTGCGGAGAAACTAAAAAACTGTACACATGCCCCTATTAATCTCTCATTCATTCTAAGAGTTGTTTCCAGTCCATAGGGACTGCTCCAAAGAATTTCAGGCACCACAACCTCCAGGGAGCCATTCAGCAGCTCCCAGATCAAGTGCCAGCCATGGCATATTACAGGAGGTCTGATATCTCTTGTGTGCTATGGTCAACAGATCACAAAAGTAATGGCTTGCTTAACATTTTCATCTTGCTTGCACCCATAAGATTGCCTTTTAGAAAGAATGAATGTTATCTGCAGGCTGTTAAATTAGATTCTTTAACAAATAGCTGTCTTTATAAGCAAGACCATCATCATTATCAGTGTCTTCAAGTCTGACAACCTCTTTTCCACAAGAAAGCGGAAATTCGTAACACTGATAAAATTCAGGATTGTAATATGTATGTAAAGTGTGCTGCAATAATTAAATGTGGTGTAGAGAATCTTAAGGGACAAGACTCATCTTGGTGTTTTTGGGCTAACATACACAGATTCTACCGCACAACATATTAGTAACAGCCCTTTCCAGCAGACCAGAAAAGAACACTAAACCCTGCCTCCCCACAAGGCTGTCACAGACAGTAATGCTGTCAGTCAGAGGAATCTGACAGGACAACTCTTTCTGGATTTGCTAAAGTCACTGCATAAATCCTGTGCCTTATTTTTCCTTCCTTTTATACTATATGATCAGATTACTTTTTTCACACTTTTAAAAACATTCTCAAGACTAAAACTGCTCATATGCCTCAGCATAAGCAGATATTGGACTGAGAACAAAAGCAGTCCACTGATTTCTGGACAGCCACTGTGTAAATCAGGACTGCACATTCAAGCTCTTCATGAAAAAGAAGCACAATTCTACGAAAGCGCAACATCAGCGCCTCGAAGGGAAAAACCTAAAGCCCCAGCTCCCCCGCCATCAACCAAGCCAGCATGACATTTTCCCACCTACATCGACATGTGGAGAAAAGAGACAGGCTGGAAGGGGGAGGAAACATCTTAGCATGGGAGAAGTCTTTCTTTGAAAAAAAGTGAAGAAATCAAAATGCAGTTTGGTCAAAAAGACAGCAATATCTGAAAACACTGCAAAAAAAAAGCTTAGAGCACAGAAGTGAGACCAAGCAGCACATTGACATCATAAATGTTGAAAGTACCGAGACTGCATCAACCCACAACATTTAAAAATCTGGCTAAAGATCTCAGGGTAAAAACGGGAGTGATGTGACAGATAATGCTGGAAGAAACAGGAAGAATACTGCATACTCATTCCCACACCTGAAAACTGCAGCTGGAGTAAAACAGTACAATCTAGTGCTCCGATGTTTAAATTCCCTAAAGGAGGTTATTCAGCCCTGGTTTCTGCATTCTTCTCTCCCGAGGTTCAGTTCTGTGCACACACACAAAGAAACTCTGAATTAGTTGACCAGCACTTCAGAGATCAAGCCCCCCTCTGTGTTCTTACCACAGACCTGAGCTGAAGTAGTAAGCAAAATAACAACTGCTAGCATATAGAACAGCACTATTGAAAGCATTAAGTTGTCTGGAAACAGAGAGATACACAGAAGTTTTTTCTTGCACCAAAGTTTCACAAGCTAGAAACAAAGATATAGAGAAAAGGATTTTTTTTTTTTGTACCATATTTTAACCTTACTGACATGCTCATTCCTTTTGTTCCACTCAAGAATGGCTGGCAAAACGTACATTTTTGGGTAATTCATGAGCTGAAGAAGTACTTGATACCAAAACCAACTTAGCATGAAAATTGATGTTTTTCTTCCATTTCTGTTCCATAAAAGGGAAAAAAAAAATCAAGATTTAAACAACTTAAGGGTCATTTTCACAGCTGATAAATTAATAAAACATAACTATAAATATTTTAAACTGTGTATTTTACCCTTAGTCACTACTCGTGTATTTAATTGCCTGATAACATAAATAAGAATTCTCAAACATTAGACTAGAAATGCAGTGCAGAATTTTACAATTATATATACACGTGTGTGTGCTCTTGTGCCCCATTTATATTGCGGCTTTTAAATCAGATGACTGTTTATGAACTGATTTTCATCAGGCTCAGAGTACCTGTTGAATATCTGAAAACACAAGAATCATGGGTACCTAACCAAAGTTTTAGATAACAAATTCACTAAGTAGAAGGCAGATGTACTGCTTTGTTGCTTTTTTAAACCAGTTTTCTTTAAGAAAACAACGAAACACTTATGCGAGCAACTTCCAGCTGCAGTACAGTCCTGCAAGCATAACAATTTAGATTTCAAATCAAAGCAGCACTTCAAAAAGGAATTTTGTGAATTATTTCCGATTTCTAACAGAACAGCCTTTGACAAGAAACCCCCCAAACTCCCTTCTCTGGAGCCGTGCAGATCGCCATTTAACTTTTTTCGCCTTTTTTTTTTTTTACTAGCTAAAGAATGTACATCCAGTGTGCTGCCTAGAAGTGGCCATTTACCCCAGGACACCACAGACAGCGGTACAGCTTTACATTCGATGTCTACAACTGCAAATAACCGCACGTTTCCTGCAGCGGAGACTTCACGATAAAGAAACACTCCCACACAAGTACGAAAAACACAGCACTTCTCACTCATCTCAAGTTACACTTCGCAGCTCATCCCGTTTAGAAAAACGAGCATCTCTGACTGCTCTGACAGCTGCTGTTCTGACAGCCCCGGTGAGTGCGGGCACCCCGGCTAGGCTGGCCGGGCTCGGTGCCGACCCCGCAGGTCCGGCGATCCCGGCGCACCGCGACATGGCGCGACTTCGCCTCCGGCCACAACAGGCAGGAGCCCAGAGCAGCGGGCCCTGCTCACCGCCCCCACCGCTCCTCCCCGCGCTCCCCCTCACCTCGACGTCCTCCCGGCCCCTCAAGGGAGCGGGCCCCACGCAGGGGTTCCCCGCCACACACCGAGCGCGGCGGGAAGGCGGCACACCCCCTGCTGCCCGGCGGGAGTGCCCGGTCCCAGGGTCCCGCTCCCTCGACCCCACGCCGTGCCGTGCCCGGCTCGACCCGCCTCCTCCTCAGGTGCCCCTCCGCAGGCACCGCGTCGCCGCTACCGTGCCTCCCTGAGCAAAAGACGCCGGTGTCTCCCGCCCGGAGCTCCCCTCCGCCGGGCACCTGCTCCCCGCAGGCCGGCCCTGGGCGGGCTGGCAGCGCCGCAGCGCCACTGCCGCTCCTGCTGCCGCTCCCGCCCGCCGGTCCCGCACGCACCCTTCGTCCGCCGCCATCTTGGGCGCCCCGAGCCGCCGCCGCCTCGGAGCGGCCCCTCCGCGACGTCAGTGCCGCGCGGGGCCGCCCCCGCCCGCCCCACACCGCCGCCCGGGCGGGGAGCGCAGCGGGGAAACGCGCGGCGGTGCTGGGGGAGCGCCGCGAATATCCTCGCACTCGCCCGGTGTCCGTACCCCCACGGCAGCCCCGAGCCCTGCCGCCGCCCCGCACCCACCTGTCCATCGCCATGTGCCGGCTGCGGGTCTGTCACCAGATTTGTAGTGGCAACCGAAGTCCTTCCCACGTCTCCTCCCACCTCCCTCGGCCTCCCCCGCCCGCCGGGCCGAGCGGGCTGGTCCCGCGGGAAGCCTAGTGGGGAGCGCCGGGGGCTGTCGGGGAGCAGCCGCTCCTTCGGCCCTTGCCCGCGGGGCACCTCTTTGCCCTGAGGTGGGTCTGTGCCCAGCCGGGAAGAAGCGGGGTCTTGCCCCCCCCAGGAGCGGGTTTCCAGATTTCCTTCCTACGTTTGTGATTTGTCATCGGTGGCGTCGACCTTACAGCGGGAGCTCTGTGCCTGTGCCGCAGGCCTCGCCCGGTGGCTCCCGACTCGAAGGTGCCACCGGGAGCCATCTCTGACCTGGGCGCTGCCGGGTCACAACAGTCACACACCGTACCGGAGATCTCAGCCCTTGAAACTCCTTCATAGCTTTGTTCATTTTGTTTGTGGAAACTTCTGCAAGGCAGCTCACGTAATAAAAAAAACCCAATCTCTTATCAGGTCCCTGTTACCCATCTATTGAGTATGTTTTCAGTCTCAGGTTTCATTACAGATACTTAAATAGGCAAAAGACTTGCAAACTCACGTCCTGCAGATGTCCTGGTTTTTAAATTTGACGGCTCTTTACACTGATACTTTCAGAACTAAGTTTCCGAAGTGCAGCCAACTGTTTTTAGTTGCTTTCCAGTTCTGCCAGCGCTGAATTAATTGACACGTGTGCATGCCTTCTGCTCTGCCCTGTGTAAAGGCAGGCTGTGTTTGGGACAAGAGGAATCTGGTGATAACCCCCTCCTGACCAGGTAGCATCATTTCTTCATCCATGCTGAAGCAGGCTGGCTTGTGGTTTATGTGAACCTGCTCAGAAAGTCCGTGTGCGCTGCTGCTGGCCATTGCAAAATGTAGTTGTGATGTGTGAGCTGCTGCTTCGTCACAATAAAAAAGCGGCGGTTTGATGCAGTTGTGAGCATTTCAGATCCCCCCTCCTCCCTTTTTTGGGATCCGTTATGCATTAGGATGTTTTCATGACAGCATCAAAATCTCGCACATCTGTTTCTGTGTTCCTAGTTGTGTCATCATAGAAAATGTGTTCCAGTTTAAACATTTAAATCTTTAGGGCCTGGTTGCCTCAATTCTGCTCCAGTAGTGCATTCCCATTCTTTCTGTTTCTGATGAGGCTGCTGAGATGCTATTAGCAGGATGTGGCCAAGAGGCACAATTCCATTTGCCTGCAGGGTTACTTTATCATGGTGCTTTCAGAAGCTCATTAAAAAATGTACACAATTGAAGTCACCAGGTTTCACATCTGTTTCAAAGTTCTAACTTTAAAGTGAGAAATACCATTGCCTAATCAAAATATTTATGGGAATTGTTCATGCTTAGTGATTCCACGTATTTGCAGTCCCTATTAAGTGTTTTAAGATAACTTTAACAATTTTCAAGTAACTATTTTGTCAACTTCCTATCTCCGTCTTTAATAGTAGCAGTTTCTTCTTGTGTCATGGTTGGCAAACTAACCTTTCCATGCTTTTTCTTGCTGGAATCCTGTTATACTATTCTCACAGTCAGGATCTCAATCCAGTTATGTATGTGTGTGTGTGTCTGTGCACTGCATAAGTGGATGCTGGATCTGCTCTCAAGACCAGACTTACTCGCCATCCCTACTGGGACCTCTTCAGCTGCCTTTGCAGGCTGCTTTCCTCCGGGCTTCTCAACTCCGGGAGCCTCTAGAGGAGGAGTCCAAGTTCCTGATGCCTCTGCAATACACTGGAGGTCTTGTCCTCGTTTTCCGGGTGAATGAAGTATAGGTGGGGCTCAGGGTATCATCATCCAGGACACTGAGAAAGAATCCCAGATCCTGTTTTTCCTGAGCATCCTGAGGAGACTTTGATCTGGGCTGCTCACAGGAAGGTTGAGGCCAGCAGTGCAAACGGGAAATGGTGGCTCTCAGCCATGCACATACTTACCCCGCTCCCAGCCGGTGGCTCTCTCAGACACAGCCTGAGGCCTTGTCACCAGCTCCCTTTATATCCTAAATGGCCACTTTAAGCAGCTATTCCCAAAGTGATTATGAGCATCAAAAAATCATTTTTATTTATGCCAAATTTCAATTTTGTAGTCTTATAATCTCTCTAACACCCTTTCTCCTTTTGTCAAATAGTGCTTATATGTCCAAACCCTATTCCAGTGTAACAGAGATTTGTCATGTCTCTGTCATATTTAACGCAGGATGAAGTTAGGCTTTTGGTTTTTTTCATGTTTGTGTGTGGTTTCCCTGTGTTAATTTAAAAGTTTCAGCTGATATTCACTAAGCACATTCCATATCTTTAATGTGTTAAGGCAGACTTCAATCTCTGCTCCTGCCACATTGGCTAATCCATTGCAAAACATTGATTTGGAATTTGGCTTTGGCATAACAAGCAAATCACTGAATTGCTATGTGCTGCTCTTACCATATCTGCTCTGCATCATGTGTGCCTTTAGTGACATCCCACCTAAAAATTTTCACCTGCCTTTAACCTTTCTCTGAGTCATATATTTATTCTTCTAAGTAACATCCACCTTAAAAACATTCCAGGCTGATAAGAGAATTCCTGAGCCTTAAGGGACACATAATACGACTCAAGTAATTTCCACCATCCAGTCATTACGGTTGTGATTTATTGAGACAGACAGAAATTGATTTCCCAAGTGTAGTTTAATTTAAAATTCATTGGGCATTTATAAAAATGGATGACAGATACAGAATATATTTTCAAGAAGCAAGCAAATGTAATAAATTCCTATAAGCAATAAATAACCTCCTAAGATGTGTGAAAATATTCTCTGGAGGGGAAAACCACCTCTAACTGAAACATCATCTCTGACTTAATGTTAAAATGTTGTAATATGGCAAACAGTTTTAATGTGTTTTTAAATGGTTGCTAGAATTATATATAACTACTGCATTAGTACAACTGGAAAAAAAATATTTAGTGCATTTGACAGAAGTAAACTTCTTAAGCTGTTATTCCAAGTGAGGCATCTAAATTTTGCTAATGTATAAAATTTCAAATTTCTGTCAAATATAAACATGATTATAAAATAGTAATAGCTTTTGATACTTAAAAACAACAAAGTGGCAGGCCAAGTCTTTTGGGTTTATCTGAGAAGAGAGTTGGTATGATACCAAGTTGTCCTTTTCACTACTAGGTTTGGGTCTGAATTTAGGGTTTGAATGCTCAAAACTAGTGAAAAGGGAAAGAGAGAAAATCTTACGTAAGCTAAAGAAGGGAAAGCAAGCTTTAAACAAACACAGAGTCATCTTTTGCTCTTGCTGGTGTGAACACTTGTTTTCATCTCCCCAGATAGGAGTGATGCTCAGGTATTGTAGGTCCCTGAGGTTGCAGGGTATGATGTCATCCTGGGCAGCCACAGTGCTGGATGTGGGGTCATTGCTCTGGTTTCACTCTGCCTGCACCTGCACTGCTTGCCCCAGGAACTGACTTGACGTCAAGCTGCTCCTATATGAAATTTCTCCTCATGTAGAGCCAGCCAGCTACCCTGAAGTGCAAGGCAATATTGGTGATCAGGAAATTTGTTCTGTTGCTTTTCCAACACTACAGTCGTGTTCTGTGTAGATGCTAGCAGATGGCCCTGACTACATGGAGTTAATTGCACATCTGAGGCACAGAAAATAGATGACATGAGGAGAGCAATAATAAATCACAAATTTACATGTGTTAATATGAGCAGCTTGATGCTTTCTAGTTCAGCCCTAGATGATAAATAGAAAACTTTTTTTCCTAAAACAGTGGGAGCATTTTAAAACAGCACAAAAGTTGAATCTTGGAAGGCATATATAAGAGCTCAATACACATATGCACCAATATTTGCCTGTTTGGGGAATATTTGCATGCTTACCTTAATGCAACGTCTGCAATGGGAGTTCGTTGTGTTTCCAAGTTTATTGATACCAAAAAAACCCTTTCAGTTTATCTATAAACAGATTCAGGGCTCAGAGAGAAATTCTCAAAGAGAAAATAACAGGATTTTCTCTAGTACCTGTGAAGCTTTTGGGCTGCAGTTCAGTTCAAGATGAAGATTTGTACATGTTGGTGTCTACATATGAATTAAGTGTTTTAATTCCCACTAGGGATGGGGATAGAGGAACTTGTGTAAGATATACCTGAGGTACTTCCGTGGTGTGAGAGGTTCAAACAGGGGTGGCCCACGTGGCATGTAACCTGCAGGACTGTAATGCCCTTCTGGAGCAGCAGCTGGAGACAAGCTGAAGACTAACTTGTGACTGGGTGCTGAACTGAGCACTGCAGCTCTGCTTAGGCTGCCCCAACCATAGAGCTGATGGCTGGTCCAATGAATCTCTAGAATGCAGTCTCCTTTGAATCACTCACAAAGAGCTTGTTTAGTTCTGTGAACATCAAGTGCCACTTGAGAGGCTGTGGGATGTCCTTCCTGGTCTGTGGGTATCCTTCTGGAAATGCATCAGTTCCCACATATCCTGTGCCATATCTGCTGACTCTGGGCAGGTGTCTCAGAACCTTAGTGGGTCTCACACTGTTTTAGATGCTATCATGTAGGCAACTGAATAAAGCCTTGGATCTCCATTGCCTGTAGCAAGAATGCAGACATGCTTAGTTGCTTAAGTATAGGCTCTACAGATGCCTCTGGGCACCAAAGGCATCCTTGGAGGCTGGCTGACATGAGGGAGAGTCTGAGAAGAATCGAATCTTCTGAATCCTCCGTGGGCCTGGGCTCTCTCCCCAATCCAGATGCCTCAGGGGTGACAGATGCCTTACTCATCCTTAGGCAATTGAATCCATCACTTAGTCTTTGTAGGGATACTTGTGTTTGGGTGTCTGCTGGTGCACTGGATCCCACCCCTACTCATTTCATCAAACTTCAGCTGGATCCAAACACAGATGTGTTTTGCAAATATGCATTTTTCAAAAAATGGGGTGAAAGTCTGTGATGATTCCTGAGTTTTCAAATGATCTTCAGATTTAAAAGCAAAACAAAAATTGTGAAGTGTACGTATGACGTTACAAATCAACAGAAATTTTTCCAAGACTTTACATACTTTCCTTCCTAAGAATAAAAAAAATAGAAAAATATCAACTTTAATACTGATTTGACTGAAAATTGTCATTGTCAAGGTTAATGCCACGCTTATTCCATCCTTCTTCCTCCCGTTTGATTTCCCTTTACTTCTTCATATTGACTTTGCCAGGAAAATGCAGTCAAACCTATCTCCATGGGTAAAATTATTAAACAGTATAGAAATATTTGTACTTGGGCTTTGAAGGCCTTTTAACAATGTTAAACACGTGAAAATACTTAATGACTTTTTCAGGTAGGTTTTTTTTGGTTTTTTTTTTTTATTATTATTTCTTATTTTAAAAGAGCTTGAACTAGAGAAGAACATTTAACAGTCTGTTGTTTAGGCATATGCTGTTGATTTTAATTGAAAGATCAGAGACTCTAAGGTTCCTTTTCATTTTTAACTATTTGGCTTGTTCTCCTTGTTGGTGAGCTTCTGAGTTCCAACTCTAAGACAAATATTGTTGCTAAAAGTAATCAGACAGGTCCTGTTTCTGCCAGTCTTTCATTGAAAACAGCTAAAAATGCATTGGAAGTGTCAAGAGGTATAATTTAATACAACAGAATTATATAAATCAAATCTTCCCACAGCTTCTTGTAAAAACAAGTGTACAGGGTAAAACATTTCTAATTTTCAGACTCAGGAGTTATCCCTTATGACTACAAATCCAAAATACACTGGTGAAAGCACCTTTGTCAATATTTTCTTTGCCTGCTCCACTGAGTCCTGCTCTAGGAGTGTACCACTCCTAAATCAGATGGGTTTCTGATTTGGTTATACATAGATTTGAACTGGCTTTGAGTCTAAACAGTAGAAGGAGATTTCTTAGTGATGTTGGTGTTAACAAAGAAAGGAATGTTGCTTCAATTAATTCAAGGACAAAGTTACACTCCTATCAACCAGAAGGAAAGATGAGTGCTCTCCTCTGCAGAAAACTTCATATTGTGGATTTGGCTGCCAAATGAGAGAGTGCTCAGAATCTCTTGCATTTTCGCTTTCCCTAAATCCTATATTCCTCTGCCTCTGCTCCCCATGAACCTAGAGAGTCATCGTCCCACGTCCTTCCCAGAATACAAAGCACCCTCAGTGCATGACCCCTCTTCTTGGCCAAATGCTGAGTCCTTTTCTTCTACTCTAAGAGCTTGTTCTGCATGACAGTGCTTCTGTCTTTAACACGTCTTTTGTGTAGCAGGTTCTGCCCTAAGATTTGCTATGGATCTCCCATCGAGGTCAATGGATGTGGGAAGTATGTCTGCATAGCTCAAGCCTGCTTTACTGTAATTGCAATGAAAGGCAAAGTGCTCAGATGTGATAAATGTGACATTCTTCACTCTGGATGCAGGCTATCACAGCTACTGTAGCTCACTGGCTCCTCAGAGAGACTGAGGAACAGCTTCCTTTCCCCCCCAGCCCTTCTCCTACTCTCATCCTCCCATTGGAGCATCCGTACAGTCGCACAGAGAGTGACTCTATCGCAGATGTCTTTATTCCACCCTCCTCATCACAAAGGAACCGGTCAAAACAGATGCACTGTTGGGTTTGGACTTATATGGTTTTAGGCCAGAGAATTTGCTCCAACCAACCTGGAGATTCAGCTTCAGCGTATGTCCAAGGACTTCAGCGGGAGCTGTGTCTGCAAATGGATTTGAACCTGCAAATATTCAAACTGGCAAAAGAAACGGGACTTGATTTGGCCCCTAACACAGCCTATGATTCTAATAAAGAAGCAGAAGAAGGACATGCTAAGGACATGCTTGTCTATTAGTTTTGCTGCTACATACTTTTTTTGGTTAGTTTTCCAGCTGCAGAGTTGATGGTGTGATATTCGCCTTGATTTTATCTGGTGTCCATCTCCATTGCACTGACTGTACCCTTTAATACTTTTTAAAAAACTTTTAAAAAAACTTTTTAAAAACTTTAATGAGCTTATTAAATAAGCTCCTTGTTACTAAGTATCTCAGATTTTGCTCAGTATCTCAACTGAGAATCAGCTCTTTGCAATACCTCTGCAACTGGAAAACATACCTGTAAAAATTGTATTTGGGGGAATTCTTGCTGCCACTGCACCACATGGTACAATGCCACTATTTCTGCCTTCAGATGTAAATGCCTGTGCAAATGCTGCTCTTCAATTAAACTGTAGTACAATTCGTTGAAGTTTAGCCAAAGAAAGCCTGTGAATTGAAACACTTAAACGATACATTAGGATTTAGTTACAGACTTTGCATTTGCTTTCTCAACCAAATGTAAAACAATTGTTTAGTGGCCCATAGGAGAGAAGATTTTACTTGGGTTTTGTTTGAGCGTCAGTGTTAACGATCAGTGCTCAAGCGTTTTAGATTTCAATCTTAAATTAGCAATTTAAAGACAACAAAGAATGATTTTCATGCTTGTCAGTTCTGATTAATGTAACATTAACCCCTAGAGAACAGTATATTGCTCCAGTACTTTATTTCAACTTGCAAGAGACCAGT